>OZ007598.1:104471647-104701647 GCA_963931845.1 Maratus michaelseni | reverse complement strand
CGGAATAGTTTTATACTAATTAAAATGTACTTTTTTGACTTCGTTTTAAGCTAAAATATCAAGACAGCATATATTAAAATCAATCGGTTCACGCGCTCTCTAACAATAAAACGACAGAGAAAATAAGAATAGAATAAACACTGGCTATTCAGCGCTCGCAATAGTAGACGTTAATAGCTAGGAAGCTCCTCTCAAAAGAAACTAATCACAGTGAAAGAATGTGGAAGCTTCGCTTCACCAACGTGGCCGAAAGGCGAAATTTTACCATTTCACACTCTGATTGGTTGCTCGCGAACCGAGCTTTCCAGCTGCTAAGCTCTGGTAATATTATCGACTCCACAACTAACTCGTACGTATTTTAAGCGCTTCTTTATTCGTTTGGATTTGGACATATCAATATGTGGGATATATTGCAATATGTCTAAGCAGTGACGGTTTTGAAACACAGACGATAACAGTTTTATTCAGTAACAAACGAACAGGGGAATATGTGGTTTGTTTAAATAAAAGTAAAGCATAGATTGTATCGTGATATATTGGAATAACGACGAAAAAGAGATAATCATTAGAAGGGATATTTGGCCTTGAATGAAGCAGGCAGGAATAAATGAATGAGGGGAAATGATTATTCCGATATTAGTACTGCAATTTCGGTGCTTTTTCTAGGATTTCGAAGTCGTGCTGCGGGAAGAAAAATGTTATTGGGATATATCGGTAGAGTTTCAGCTTAGCTATCGTTATTAGGATATATCGTCAGAATCAGAGCTCAGATATCGGTATTGCGATAGTTAAAAAATATCAATATTTGACCGATATATCGATAAATAATCCAGCCCTAATGCTCATACACTCCATTGGTAGCAGGCGAAGTCCGCAAATGCGATATTTAATAAAGAGCCGTTTACCCCCACCTCCCATTCCCACAAATAAACGTTTAAAGAAAACTGTGATGTAAATTAGGGGCCCGGTAGCAGGCTAAGCTTGCTATTCTATCATATCTGTTCATGTAGACTAAATGCAATATTTAATAAAAAGTAGTTCCCCCCCCCCTCCTTTCACCTTCTGTATTAATTATCCTTATTTGCATTTTGCAACATTTCTTTATTAATTACATCATTGTTCATTGCTAGCTACCAGATTTTATCAAATTTGTAAAGCATTGCCTATAATAATCAAATTCAATTTTTAATTCTGTATTTTATATCTTCCTCCCTGCAATAGATCAAGCCACTATCTCTGGTGTGAAATGAGATATTAAAATCCATTCTTTTTCTGTGATCAATTTAATGAAATATTAATTAAAATATCCCCAGTTGTAATTATCTGATTCTTATGAAAATTAAATTTCTGGGTTCAGCATTACATTCTGAGCATAGATGTGTAATTTTCAAACCAATAAATGCAATAGTTTTAATAATTGTATAGAGGTGAAAAAGTGCCTAGTCCACCATTTCATATTGTAAAAAAAGATATACTTCGTAGTCTGGAATTATCAAACTCCAGTGCACCTGTCTTGTTGAAATAGAAATAAAATCATTTTCCATTTTCATTAATAAGTTTTTAATTAATATTTCGAAAAGTTACTGATAAATTTTTATAAATTGTGATTTTTTGTGATCACAATTTTTTTAAAAAATGTCTACATGCCTAATAGCAAATTGATAAACATATTAATTTTATTTATTTGAATAGGTCCACCAAACTGTGAATTGACTTTCATTCTGAGAGGCCCCTATTTACAGTAATCCTCTTATCTGTCCAATTCTCAAGTCTGGTCAGTTTTTCAGTTTTTGGCCGAAATAAAGAAAAGTTACTGTCCAATTTTCTCAAAATTAGCATTTCTGGAATTAAAAAAAAAAAAAAAAAAAAAAAAAAAAAAAACTACATATACTCTGTGAGTTTCGAACTGATACCTTCAATAGTTTTTTTAATATTTATGGATAAGTGAAAATGAGAATATTTCAACGTCTGGAATTATTAAAACGGTAATTTCTTTTGAGGTTACGATAAAAATAGCCATTTTCGAAGTGCGTTTTAATGAGTTTTTCGATGCAATGTTTAATGAGTTTTAATAAATATCTAGGCTAATTTTCAAAATATTAAAAATTATGATTCTCAGATGCACAAGGACAGGTTTTGGACTATTCTCACCTAAATTTTCAGACTTCTATATGCGGTAGATTTTGCTAGCCATCGCACACACACAGACAGTCAAACAACTTTCTTTTATTAGTACAGATAATAAGTAATAAAACAATTGTATTGTAGATGATTTGCAAAGTCAAGGGAAAAAAAAATTCTAGTCAAGTATAACTCTAAATAGCATTATGAAATAAACATGAGATAACATGGGATTTGGGATAGTATGGTAATGGAATATACGTAAAAAAAAAAAAAAAAAAAAAAATCAAAATACAAATAAGTTGAGATCATCCATTAATTTCCACATTTCAAAAGGAAAGTGAGAGAGTGTGTGTGTGTGTGTTTGGGGAAGGGGAGGGGGAGGTAGATTAACACATTGTAACAACATATATAAAATAGGAAAACAATGATTTGCTAGCAGGATAACAAAGTTCATAAAAAATATGTATTATCAGGTAGTATTTGGTATATTTTTACTTTTCTTTAAATTTAAAAAGCTTGAAGTAAAAACAAGAAAGGTACTGACGGTAGGTTTTTATATCAGTATGTAGTCGATCATATATCATTTTTGTAAAAACAAAACTTAGCTCTAAATAAATATTTACGAAAAAATGTGATGCCATAACGGAGTGGAAAGTATCACTGGAGTGTGACAACCTGTGATATAGGGGGAGAGGAAGGTAAAAGACTCCACAAAATTTGTGTAATGTAATTACTAGATGACCAATTACATAAAAAAACAAAATATTTTAATCATTGAATAAAGTGATTAAGAGTGTTGCAAAACTTACTTGAGGTATATAAAACAGTTTGTCTTTTGTGGGCTTGGTTAAAGTTCCTCCAAAAAGTGGCCATAACTAGAATAGACAAAGGATGTGATCTGTGCAAATGGAGTTTAAGGAAATTTTAAGCAGTATGATAAAACTAACTAACGTATAAAGAAAATACATGTTTCCAATTATTATTTTTTAAAGAATAGTAAAATCATTCATTATAATCTTCAGACACAATTACACAAAACATGTTATTAACTTTTAATAGCAAACATATGAAATTTTAATAAAATTAACAGATAACTCATCCCCACATCTTTTTTTACAAATTAATATAAAAATAATTTAATGAAAAACATGCAGTGCAAGTTTAGAAAGATTATTAGACAGTCTTCTGAAAATAAGTTGATATCTTGATTTCTACCCATGCTATCTGAAAGTTGTAATGTTTTCACCAGAAATAATAAAATATCAGGATTTGGAAAAAAGTATACATAATGTAGGTAGTCATTAGAATGAGTCTAATAAAAGTACCTACATTAAGATAGCATTATTACTTACATTTGTATATTTCCATCAGCAAAAATCTCCATGATGAAAAGCTTTTTGCATGGAAAATGCTCATGCATGCTAAATTCTCAGTTTTGATTTTCAAGTTAAACATATAGTATAAAGAGAAGGATGGGGATGAAGGAAAAGTAGTAATTTTTTTACCTAAATATATAAAAATGAAATAATTTTCCCAATAAGTAGAATAAAAACATGCAGCAGGTCTACAGTTTTAAAATTATATAAAGAAAATAAATTTTAATAAAAAAATAAATAAATACAGCTGTAGAACAATGGTGTTCTCACTTTCATGCTGCTTTGCATGATCTTAGAATTATATGTACTTAATATATCTCCACCTTTTTTGCAGTGAAAACTACTTTTGGAACCCTTGAGGCCTAAAATCATTGCTCAAACAAAAATGACTAACAGTTCAAACATAAATGAAGCATGCTTCTACCAGTGAAAATGACGACATATTTAAAAGAAAAATTTTACTGGCATTTATAGAATTCAAACACTTCAAAATGACTGCTTTAAAAGATGATCTAATCTCAGAAGCGTGAAATGATTTCAGAGGTGAAAATGATGTTATTCTCAAAAGAAAAGATGAATTTTCACTCATGAAAATAAAATATTTTACTATAGTTGTGCCATTTTAATTCAAACAGTTGTTCTATTGATTTCATAATTAAATTATTGAAATTTGCCATTTATTTTGTACATAAATCTGAAAAAATGTAAAAGATTGTAAAGTTTGTATTTTAAATTATGATCTATTGATTTAATTATGGAATCTTGTGGTCATTAAATGAATTAATGATTTGGATAAAGTTCTGTAACTGGATTTGCAGGCAAGGTTGGCATCAAACATGAACAACATTGACAAAATTGTAGTTTCAAATGCATGAGAGCAGTTATATAAACATGAAACTAAATGTTTATGTTTATGTGTAAATTATATGTCATGATTTAGATAAGTTACTATACAAATAGCATAGAGACAAATATTTAAATTTAAATGTTTGCCACACAGACAAACACACACATACACAAACAAAAAATACAAAGCAACAATAATGAAATTAAATTTGTGTAAGTCTGAATTCGAAATAATAAGATATTTTGCTGCAAACCAGAAGAATGTTGGAAAGGTGGTAGCCAGATCACAAAAGATCCTACCAGAAAATTTAAAAGTGATTTTCATTAAGTTAAAGACAGCAAAGAGCAGGTTTGAGCATGCCTTGTGTGTGTGTTGCACACACTATTTTATTACGAGGAGTTTTGTGAAGGGGCCTGTTTTATTAAATGGATTTTTTGTAAAGGGGCTCCTAAAAAAGCCCCAAATTTTGCTTGGATTGACTCCTGTAATCATTAAAAATTCATAAATTACATTGCACTGTTGAGATAAACTTTATCTGAAAGCACATTTTTTGTTCTACTGTGCTGTAAATAGACTGAAATTATGCGATATTTAGAAACTAAGATGTGAATGGTGAAAGAAAATACCTAGTGCAAAATTCCAGTAAAAAATCCCTTAAAACATCTAAATTGAATTTTGAAAAAATCTCTTCGAGGAGTTCTCAGGTTTCAGGTACACCTAGGAGTACCTCTGTGCCCAATGTTGTAGCGCTGGCCTGATCCACCACAGCATGAGAGCATACAAGGACAAACAGACTCATAAACTCTTTGTTTTATTAATATAGATGACACAGAAAAATTTAGAAAGGGGAAAAAAAATGCTTACTTCACCAAGAACTCTAAAAAGAGAACTTTTCCCACAGCCATTAGGTCCATACACAAGAACATTCATTCCAGATTTAACCTAAAACATAATAAATGTATAAAATATTAAAAAATGAATATTTATGCATCATTAACCAGATAAAAATATTAGTTAATGTCTTTTAAAGACAAAAATAGAAGTAGCTTAATTTTCCAGAGAATATAAGAAAATATGGAAAGCAAGAAAATATGGACAGCGAGAATTTAGGTACAAACACTATTTAAATTAAATATTATTAAGTATGAAAAAAATGTGGTCATATTAACTTCATAAACATCAAAAAACATTTTTTTAATGATTCAATTTACATATATAAATAGTTTATATGTATTTGAAATAGCTGAAAATTATTTGTCTAGAGCAAGCTAGAACACATCAATTTCATTACATTTGAGATAGTTTAACTTAATTAAAATACTCTGCAAACTATTTTCCCTGTAAAGCATTATGTAACAGAACTCTTTGGTGTGGCCTTGTAAATGAATAATAATTGCTTTGCTCCCCATATTTGACAGAATGCATGTTTTAGTGCACTGCATAAATACATATCAATTTCATTATGTTTCAAATGGTGTAACATTAAAATGCACTTGAAATGATTTTTTCCCTTTGACCATAATGTAATGGAATACTTTTGACTGTCCCTGTAAAAGAACTATAAATGTTACACACTTCATTTTTAATAGCGATCGTGCTATAGTAAACATTAATAACATACAATAATTACAGGTCAATCAGAGTATAATTACGAGAGTTACAGCACGAAAGACAAACCAAAGTCAAATACTGTTGGAAAGTGTTAAAAATGTTACTTTGTAGCATAAAAAAGAAAAAAAAGATGTTTAGTCAAGTCTCGGTAAAAAATTGAAATTCTCGAGAGTGAAAGAGTCACTGAAAATCAAACCTGTACCAATAAGTCCTGCAATGTTTAGCATTGTATTATTGATAAGAGAATTAGATATTAGAAAATTAAGCATAACAAAAAACATATGTAGGAGAAGTAAAAGCACTTACTTCAAAAGACAAACTTTCTATTAAAACATCTCCATTAGGTGTTACCAATGGCACTTTGTCAAATCTACAGAAGAAATAATTTCAATGATAAAAAATAAAATTCTAAAAAAAAAAGTTCATTCTAGTTTATGGTTTCTACTTAAAATATACATTTCTTACTTTATGATATTATCCTCATGAACAATTCTTCCAGAACCCGGGATAAGTTGCATCTTTGGCTTAGGTAATGCAGACACATTATCTAAAACAAAAATAAAAAATTGTTCAAGACATATAAATTAAATCTGAAATCAATATAACTGATTTTAAATATGAAATATACAGTATAATTACTCTATTTATGATTATTTAAAAAAACTGACTCAAAATACAATAGAAATACATTGAAAAATATACACACAGAAAAAAATTAACTTAAGGCTATTATGAAATGGACATGATGTCCAACTTTAATCTTTACGCCCAACCTGCTTTTTTTTAATGTAAAGATAGAATTTTATAATATTTTTTTCATCCACTTCCTTATATGCTAGATTTATAAAAATTACATTTACAGATGTGTTTCTGATAACAATACGACACTTTAATATTTTTAGAACTTAATAATAAATTATTACATTAATTTTAAGGCATTTTTCTGTTAGCCTGCAACAGGTGATAAATCATGAAATAGCCTCTGTAACTCTTACAATTGTATATGGGTTGAAACAACAATGGATTTAATTATGCACAAATTCAAGCTCACCAAAATATACTAAATGGCGGTGAAACTGCAACAATGAAACATTTTAAAGGCTAAAAAGTAGAAAATAAATTATAAATAAGAAATAGACTAATATTAAAACAATATAAATACACTTTTATCAATTAATAATTTAATATTAATTAACAACTATACATTGAGAAATCAATTTTAGAAATTGTAAAAATATAGTTTAAATAATGTTTCATTTTTTTCTTTCCTGTTGACCTGAAGCAAAGCACAAATTATACATTTTTACTAAATTCACTTGCTTGTGCTTTCTACCAGACGTAAAAAAAAACTAGTCGTTGGGGGCCACCGTAATACTTACCCATCATGGATATGCATAATGTAAAATATTAAAATAAAAATGTGTAAACTACTTATAAAATGCATTGCAATTCAAATAAAATCGTGGCTTGATGACGTCACAAACTTTAAAGGCTCGATTACTGAATTGCTTGAAAGAGGTTTTTCCTTATAACTCCAAAAATAATAATCCTATTAACTAGCGGTTTATTGCATCTGATTAAGCGTCAAATTTCCAATTAAAATATCTCTTTGAAGTGAAATTTGGATGAAATACAGGGTCATGAAAAATCGAAGAGTGTGGAAAATAGGATTCCAAATATCTCGGCAACTAATTATCCGATCGACTTCATGCTTTATGTAAAATTTATGTTTTTTTATTGTCTTTTATATTCATTTCTTAAAATAAACAATTTCGAAAATTTTTATATACCTTTTATCAGAACGAATATTTCGAGGGTCCGAATAAAATAGTTCTGGTTAATCGAGGTTAATGAAATGAAATAGGCTTCTTCCCATTATTACATACTAAGTACATACCAAATTGCAAGTCTCTATCTCAATTTTTTTGGGAGATAGAGCGTTTACAGACACACACACACACACAGACACACAGACGGACGGCAAAATTTTTTTTCTAAAAATATGTTTTTCGGAATCTCCAGTGTCTGAAACGTGTAAATCCGTCAAAAAAAATTTTTCGATTTTCAAAACGATTACAAGACTTACCCTATACTACGTATGATGGGTAAGTAATAGTGTATAATTGAGTTGTGCCTAAACCACTATAATGTCATAGTTACAGAAATTTTTTGGAAAAAACATGAATTGCAGTCATGGAATTAGACATAATTTTAAATATAAACATGGAATGCTTACAAAAGTTAAAAAAAAAAAAAAACTATTTTTACTTTTATATTTTTAAATGATTCAAATTTCATTCAGTATAATAACATTGTTTAATCTTTTGCAATTTGAACTTCCAAGTTTATAGAATAACAACTGTTATATAACTCATGTAATTTCACATCTTACTAAAAGTATTCTCATATATATATGAAATGAATGTGAAAAAGTATGAAAGAATATTGAATGTGAACGAATGTGGATTGATATGAAAGGATAGTTAGTTAAACCCATTCCAAATCAGAAACTAAAATATAAAAATTCAAAGTTTAAAATCCCTAAATCGTGTGTCAAAATTTTAAAGTCTTGCTTCATTTCTAGTTGCCCCTGTAACTTAACTTTTCTTACAATACATTTATTGCGAACAGATATCAATTTTGAATCATAGTTAAGATTAAAAGTGCTGACGTTAGCGCATCTCTCTTCTCCCGGTGGTTAGTTTTTGCATGAATAATTGTTTGGGCTGCTTACCCAGATATGAGTCAAAAGCTAATTAGCCAATTAAATTACACTATTTCATAATTTGTAAAGTGGTCTCTAGTGGTGGTCCGGCCGTATATAACATGCTCTGCACTTTTTTGCGTGGCCTTTTGCTCTGATCACTCTCCCCAAAAACTACGGCTCGTTAGTCTTCGAAGTGAAGCGGCATCCTTGCCGTTGTAAGTCCGGCAATTCGCTGAATTACGGCCGATAAGACAAATTACGGTAAAAAACTCTTCAAACTGTCCCCTGGGTTTAGCTTAAGGAGAGACTTGTAATACCAAGGAATAAAAGCTAGTTTCCAGGAAAATGCCTGCTTATTTCTTCTACATTCGCCCGACTACATACTTTTATCTTCTAGCCTATGAATTACACGGTGATTCGACGAATGAGTGCCAAGAAACTACATTAACAGCGCTAAATATGGTTCTTCAAACATCTTGATACCTAATACTGGGATACGTTATAGCGGCGATCGACCGTTCATTACAGAGGGATTCGAGGTGTGCTCGTTATAGAGAGCGTATATTACATATATAAATATATATATATATATATATATATATATATATACACACACACACACACACACAAATATATTCCATGGCAGAATCGTGATGACACACTGACAATGTCACAGAATAAGGATTTCTAGGGGGAAAAAAAAATGAGATGGAGAGAAGATCTATGCAAAACAAAAGTATCTGCTGTAAAGTTTCAGTTCTGCAGAACGGTATTGGTAAGAGATGAGTCTGCTGCATTTCGACCGATTTCTGTCCCTCCAAACATTAAAGTTAAAAATCTTTAAAATTGTTAAGCTCTAAGTTCTGCACAGTTTTTTAATATATATATATTTTTGCTGTAGTTGTTTTACTGTTACTTTGACATACTAATACATAAATAACGGATCATCTACATTTTCCTCCTTCAACGAAATTTTCAGTCATAACTAAGTCAATACTAAGGCTCCAAACAAAACAAAATTTTACTATATTTTAAATATCTATAGTTAAAATGTGAAAAAAATAACAGCGGTCTGTGAGGCTGCTAACAGTAGTTAAGGGCAAAGTTGTTAATCATAAAAAATATAAAGTTTTATTTTTATAAAGTTGTGTCCCTTACTTTTAATGTTTTACCTTAGTTATTTTATTTGTTACTTTGAAATGCTAATACATAAATATTCATCTAGATTCTTTCCCCTCCTTCAAAAATTTTGATCACCCCCCCTTTGCCCCACCATCACACAGTTTAAAATCTTTTAAAACTCTTTCATTTAATAAAGACAAAATTTGCCCTATTTATTACTTTGAAATAACCCCCCCCCCCCCCTCCGAAAAAAAATTAAAGTATTTAAAAGTCTTCATTTTATTTTATTTTTTTTGTTCAAATTGTTACTTTTTATAAATCATTTGTTCGAATTGTTATTTCTTATAAACATTTGTTCGAATTGTTATTTTTTATAAATCATTTGTTCGAATTGTTACGTTTTATAAATTATAAAAAAATAATTATACATATATATATTTTTTAAATGTAATTCTCCCCCTGAAATGTCTACTTTTCCTCTCTCTCCTCCAGCATACTGTTTTTTTCTTTTTTGCCTTTTTGTTTGCTATCTTGCCTTAGTGCTCCAATTATCTTATTTGTTACTTTGAAGAAACAAAAAATAATCATTATAAATTTCCCAACAGGAATTTCTAAATACGAAAATAATGAGGGCACACTATTTCAACTTTTTTATAGTTTGGCCTATTATCACTCGTCTTGACTTCAGAGACTATTCCTGCAAAAAGATTTTGCTGATAATAAAGTTTGTCACAGAAAGTATAGTAATTTTCTGCCACAGGGCACGCACACACAAACACACACACACACACACACACATATATATATATATATATAAAGGATGCAGCACAGATTGCAATTTCATAATTCTATATAGTCTAATAAATTTTTCTTTCTACTTAATTTTGCCTTTTACATAAAGCTACATAAAAAAGATGATTTTTGCAATTGCTTTGATAAGACTGTTTAATACACATACTGGTAGGAATTCGAATAATAAAAGAATTAACACAATAATTTAATGTCTTTTGTCAGTTCCTTGTTGTCGATCCTTCCTTGTTAATTCACTAATGGTTTACAGCAACGGTTCCCAAATGTAAGTCGCAACCCACTAGTAGGTCTCTCGGAAAGGCAGTATTTTATTAAATTTTCTGTTGGGAGTGATTTGAGGCTTCATTAGCAAGTTTTAAACTGTCATATATACAATTTTGTTGGTGCAAAATAAAGTTAAAAAACATTTTAAATTTTATTTATTTTTTTATTATTATACAATTAATAAATGTGTTGTTGTTTCATACTCAGTAAAAGAAAGTTATGTTTTATTATTCTACTGCATTATTATTATTATTATTGGGATTATTCACATTAGAAATGCCTATTATTATTTTCATACATCCTTTGTACAAAAGTTTGCCTTTTACCTAGGATAGTGTCAGGGCTTAATTTGTGCCGGAGCCCACCAGAGCTCAGCTCTGGTACTTCTGCTTTCAGTAAATATTTAAATATTAGCCATAATTCACCAGAGCTTATAAACACTGCGCTCCGGAGT
This sequence comes from Maratus michaelseni, assembly GCA_963931845.1. Classification (NCBI taxonomy): domain Eukaryota; kingdom Metazoa; phylum Arthropoda; class Arachnida; order Araneae; family Salticidae; genus Maratus; species Maratus michaelseni. The sequence goes on along the minus strand of OZ007598.1, from coordinate 104,690,332 downwards.
ACAGTGCAATAACGCTTCCGAAAAACGAATCCTAAATTACCCTTTTCGTTCTCTCCCATCTCCAATCTTTTGTATCAAAACACTTATAAGTGACGTATAATGTGTCGCTTACGTAAGAGATGAAGATGAAACGGGCTCGATTTTTATATCAGTCTCCGAGTTTGGGCAGGCTCAAGCTCAATCTGTTTTAAAGTCAAAATTTTATTTATTTCCATTTCAAATTACTTTAATTCTATTTTGATCAGAATAAAGAGTAAACAGAAATAGTCTTTTCTATTCTGCATAGCTGCGAACTATTCATTTTTTGTGTTAACACTATTTCCGAATCATAATCCTGAGCTTATTTAATTGCAGAATTCTGCAATTAATTAACATTAAGATTAGGCAAAGGTTTCAATTTGGAAGTATTAATAACTAAAATTGGAATAGTTGACAGCTAAGTATACGCAGATAGATGTATTTAAAATTTTTATTTTGCTGATTAAAAAAACAATGCTTAAAATTTTGAAAATAATGTATGAAATATAAATACGCAGACTGGATGGCCTAGGGGACTGGCGGAGGGGAGGGGTAGGCTACGCATGTTAGTACTGCAGAATATTAGGGCTCCGGTACTTTTTTTTCTTAGAAATTAAGCTCTGGATAGTGTAATGAAGTGATACTAAATCTAAATTTCTGATACCCAAATAAATAAATAAACATATCCATGTTCCAGCAATTCCAAAAGAGAGAGTTGACTGCATAATGTATAAAAAAAATAAAATTGAATTGTGAAACAGATTGAGCCAAATAAGAGAGGAGGCTGTAAATGACAGTAAAACAGAGACCAGACATTCCTCAGACCCCTTCCCTACCCGGACCACTAATTTAGTGGTAATTTAGTTAAGTCACCAACATTCACAATTGTAGTTTGAAGCACATTTTGCAGAAATAAAATGTTACGCATTTGTATAATATATTTTATTTATTTAAAAAATATTTTTAGAAACATAAAAACATGACATCTAAAAACCCTTTAATATTTACACTTTCTTTTAAAATAAAATACATAAAAATGTTTTTGAGAGTAGGTCATAACAGCAATAGAAGAGGGCAGCTTGAAATGCACCTCACCCTAGTGCTTATTATGGTGTTTCTTAATGATACTGGAAGACTTTTCCATAGCCTATTTTATAAAATGTTACGCTCCTAAAACTTTGCTTCCAGGACTTATACAGACCTTCAATGACATTAAAATATTTTTTTCTTTTATATTTGAAAGTAATTGAGAGTCCCAACAATTTTCTTAAAGTTGGGTCCCTTTAAACAGAAGGTCGACTAATGCATTTAATAAGCAGCCATGTGTGCGATTTTAGTGGAATCATTTCCTACCTTTTCTTCTATTTATCAGAAACTGAACAGTTCAAAGCTTCCTGACCTGATTGACATGCAATGGTTCTCTTCTCTTCCCCCTCCATCCCACATTTATTCACTTTTAAATGACAATGCTAATTCATTTCCACCTTCCATCTCCAAAAAAAAGAAACTATTGTTTCTTCTGGACTTTTCATAGAAAATTTTAAAGTAATATAATGATAAAGTGCTCCATACCATCATTTTAAATTTTACCTATGTTAGAAATATTTTAATTTAGTTTTAATTTGTTTTAAATCAGTTTTATAAGTTAGGTTAAGCCTCTCTTACCTCTCCTAATGAGCTACCCCTGATAATTATTTATTTGAAGATCACCGTCATATTAGAAATAGATTATTATGCAGCTGCAGCTGTGAAAGATAAGATGATCAAATATTTAATACTAATCTGTATCATGATTGCAGCTCATGTCACCATATAATCTCAATTAAAATACCAAACAAATATGACCGAATGTCATTTTGATTTCATTGGTAGATAGTCAACTTAATCTTGGGAAAGCTTTCTCCTTTTTATCACAAATGTTCAAAAGTCCTGCCCTTTAAGTGATATTTGAATTAAGGAGCACAGGACTACAAATATTTGAGTAATAAGTTAAACATCAGTTTACCACTTGACTGTTTCAGGCTGGAAAATTCAAAACATTTGAAGTATGAACTATACTCTATTAAATCGATGTAATAAGCAGGTAGGAGGAGCAGGAGTGTCATTTTAGAATTTTCTTCTTAAGGGGGGGGGGGGACTTTGATGGTAGTGGCATAACCAAGAGAGGGGTTCGCTAGGCTGTAACCCCCGCCCCTCCGAATGAGAAACATTAACTGAACCATGGATACAAAAGAAATAAAACCTTTGAATATGATATCGCAAAAAAATTCTGTCTTAGCAGGTATAATTTCAAGATATTGACTATGAAAATTTTCTGTTACAGAGAGGTTTTTTTACTTTTCGATCTGTTGTTATGGTTATTATAATGCTATTTCTGAGTCTTTTATTCCTAGATTGGCTACAGTGGTTGAATACTCAAGAATGCTAGGAATTTGTTTAAGAACTTTGCCAAAACAGATCTCCAGCACTGAATTTATAAGATGGCTGCCAAAGTTGTGTTTTATGACTGGAGATCAAAGATGGTTGCTTTTAAGACACATAGAGCATACCAAATTCAAAATGGCAGTGGGAACTGCATCTGCCCCAATAAATTACAAACTTCATAAATAAAACCATAGAATAAACAACACATTTTGAAGGAATGAAATTCTTCAGAAGAAAAGCTTCTGCAACTAATACAAGTGTAGAAACAGACATTATTTCTGTTCCATTTTTAAACACATTGCTCATTGTAAACGTTTGGATGTACATATCAAAAGTTTATCATTTATTGCGCTTTATCCAAGCTTTCTGCAGTTTATTTGTCTGAGTCTACCTTATTTCTAGTAGAAACAATAAATGATACCTTTAGAATTTTCTGCAACCATGGTACGGACATATGAACCTTCTTCTAAATCTTTGAGCACCTTTATAAGTTGAGTGATACGAGCTGTAAAACCAGCAAGTTTGGTCAGTTCGCGGCCAGCCAGAACTAAGCGACCAATTGCTTCAGCTAATTTTACCAGCATACGCCCACTTTTGTAATAAGACTAAAATAAATAAATAAGTAAAATGATAAATTTGAAATGTAATGAATTATGAGTACAGAAAATACATAACAACAAAAACTATTAACTATTTAAACAGTTTTTATGAAATGTTACCATGAAAATTCATTGTAATGAATTATTTTTAAAATCACAAAATTTTTTTATAACAATTTCTGACCGCATGAATGTTCTATCCTGCTGGCTGATAAAAAAAGAAAAATAAATCTTTGACTTATAAGTTTTTCTGAAAATTTCTCACCTCTGGACAGGCACAAATTTAAAGTTTATATTTTTTACATATTCTGATTCATTTACTTAAAAACAATAAAAATCATTAAAGATTTTTTTTCTTTTAACTATATCATAAATAAATATTTGTTATAAGTACCTCTAATCTTTCACTATGTGATAAATTATCTTTTCTTGATCCAATAAAAGGTCGACTAATTAACAGATAACCTACAACAGTTGCCCAATCTGTAAAATTTAGAACAAAATGAGACATAAATACCATCATTCAGCAATGTCATTATATCTAAGAATAAAAAGAAAACTTACATCTGGCAATAATGTTGTCAATGAAACCCATAGCAAAATTGAAATGATTAGACATTCTTATGTGATCAATCTGTGGGAATAAAACACAATGTAAAAAAAATACTAGCAATATACATCAAATATACTTAGAACACAGTTCATACTCCTTTTCAAACAAAGCCTCACAATTTAATAAGGTTAAAAAAAAGAAGGGTACTTTTTTGTAATACCAACACCATTGTTGCCAAGCTTAATACTTGGCACAAAATGAAATTCACATGAAATAAATCATTAAAAAAAAAAAAAAAATTCTTGATACCAAACTGACTATTAAAAAATATAAGATTTGAAAATTACAGACTTTCAATAAGTTAACTACTTTGAAAATATCGGATACAGTGGAACTCCAGTTATACATTTTGCCCGGGACAGGAAAACAAAACGTATAACTCAGTAAAACGTACAACTCAATTAATGGTCGACCAGAACCTTTTTATATACATATCGTAAAAATTTAGTTTCGCTGAGGCGTTTCATTTATATTTTATATCGGAAACGGAAGTTTCCTAAAAGTATTACTACACCCATCACGTAAATTTTCGGAAGTAGAACAAAGTAGAAAAAAGATAATAAGAAAAGTACACATAAAGTTATTTTATCATAAAAGTTTTATTAAAAATATTTTTAATACACAAGAGTACTTAAAAGAAATCCCTGGAATCGCCTTGGCATGAAAATCGTATCGTCTATCAAAAGACATTTCAGTAGTTTACTGAATCTTGTTGAAATAATCACTAATCTTCGATTGTTTCTTTTCGACAGAGCCGACACTGAACAGCAAATTTTTCCATTTCTGAGATCTTTCAAATTAGACTCATCATCTTCAAATTAGACGCATCTTCAGTGTTTCTGATAACAAAAGATATAAATGAGAAAAAATTTTGTCCGGGGACGCAAAAATGTAACGTATAACTGAGCTAATTTTTAATGGCAAGCAACCGGGCCGCTGAGTTGAAACGTATAACTGAGGGAAACGTACAACTGAGGTAACGTATATCTGGAGTGCCACTGTATATATAAAAAATATCAGATATATATCAAAATATCGGACATTTTTGAAAATATCATGATATTTACAAACTCTGATGGTATCGTAAGCAGCGAGGGCATGTGCCAGAGTTTCATTCGGAAAGAGGTTTGTTTAAGACCGAGTATGCCTCCTGGCAGTGGAAAATTAAACTAAAAGACTTTGCATTTAATATTGGTCTGATTCAAACAAAATCTTTGACATTTTTTCTAGGTAGTAAATAAATTTTGTTACAAATTTTTAAGCCCTTGGTTACCACCATTATGAATATTAATCTCCAGGGGGTGATTTTTTTTCTTGGGTTCTATGGGCCCAATTTCAACGAAAATTGGTTCATTCAACTTAACTTGAGCTAATTAAGATATATATTTTGCATCCCCTGGCGGTAGAAATTGAAACTAAGATATTGCAGCGGGGACATGTGCCAGAATTTTGTTCGGAAAGAAGTTTGCTCAGAACAAAATGTGTGCCGCAAAATGGCTATTTTTATCGAAACTGCAAAAGAAAATTACCAATTTGATAATGCCAGACAACAAAATATTCTCATTTTCACTCATCCTTGAGTATTAAAAAGCTACTGGAGGTCTCAATTCGAAACTCAAAATACACAGTTTATTTTTCTGATTCCGAAAATGCAAATTTTATGAAAATCCGACGGTAACTTAAAAAAAAAAAATTACAAAAAACTGAGCCACTTTGAACCAAATGATCCAGACATTTGAGGGTGTAATATTCAATTTACTTCTGCTTCAGGGTCAGTCTCTCTATTTAATTTCCAAAAGACGAAAGCATTACCAGAGACATGGTTTCGCGCATGGATTTTTAGAGTGATTTCGCATTTTGAACTATTTTTTGACAGGACCGGACAATGCCAGATAGATCAGCTATTAATAATAATAAAATACACCTATATAGAAAAATGTTACAAATTACCAAAAGTTCCATTAAAATTTTTTCAATGTTTTTAAAAATTACAAATAAATTTTAACAAATGCAACATTTTTTATACCAATTTTTTTAATTTATTTCAAAACAAATCACTCAAAATTTTAAATGTATTTAATAATATGTACACATTCAGATCATAATACAGGGATAAAATATAAAAATAAATTTGGGAAAAAAAACATAAGCAATTATTCTTTCTAAAGTTAAAAACAAAATCAAAATCTTACTAACCAATCTTTGAAAAGCATGCAGCATAGTAACTTTTTCTCTCTTGTGTCCTTGATAAAATGCTATTTCTTCACTAGAGGAAAAAAATAATACTTTTAGCAAAATATATGTAATTAATTACATAAGATATGTATCATATATTCTAATACGAGCAAATCTTGTGTGTATGTGTGTGTGTATATATATATATATATATATATATATATGCAAATTTTATCTTAAAACGGCTCTAATGATTTTGATGAAATTTTATATCCTACTTTTGTATCCTGTTTTGAGGCACCAGAAAACCATTGGGATAGGTCACATGTTCGAGAAAATTCGATTAGTGGGTCAATTTGGGTCACTAGGGGTCAGGGTCAAGCTAATTGTATCTAAAAAACGGTTCAAACAGTTTTGACTAAATTTTGTATCCTACCATTTTCGGGCACGAGAAGACTATTGGACTGGGTCACATGTTCGAGAACTTTCGATTAGTGGGTCATTTTTGTGTCAATGCGGGTCAAGTTAATTTTATCTAAAAAATGGCTTTAACGATTTTGATTAAATTTTAATCATACGAGTTTCGGACACAAGAAACTCATTGGGCTAGGTCACATGTCCGAGAAAATTAGATTAGTGGGTCATTTTTGGGTCACTATGAGTTAAGCAAATTTTATCTAAAAAACTGTTCAGAATATTTAGACTAAATTTTGCATCTTATGGTTTTTGGGCACTAGAAGACTGTTGGGCTGAGTCTTACATGTTCAAGAAAATTCGATTAGTGAGCCATTTTGGTCATGAGTCATTATGGGTCAAGCTATTTTTATCTTAAAAACAGCTCAGACGATTTGAACTAAATTTAGTATCCTACAGTTTTAGGGAACAAGAAGACTATAGCTAGGTCACATGTTCGAGAAATTTTGATTAGTGGGTCATTATGGGTCAAGCTATTTTTATCTTAAAAACAGCTCAGGCGATTTGAACTAAATTTTGTATCCTATGGTTTTTGGGCACGAGAAAATCATTGGGCTAGGTCACATGCTCGAGAAAATCCGATTAGCGGGTCATTTTTAGGTCCCCGTGGGTCAAGCTAACTTTATCTAAAAAACGGCTCAGACTATTTTGACTAAATTTTTTATCCTACGGGTTTCGGGTACGAGAAGACAATTGGGCTTGGCCACATGTTCGAGAAAATTTGATTAGTGGGTCATTTTGGTCATGGCTCATGATCAGGGGTCGGAAGTAGCGCGCTACAAGTAGCGAAACTACTGTAGTCGCTACTTTTTACGGTAGTTTGTAGTGTAGAGCGCTACATTTTGAACAATGTAGTGTAGCGAGTAGCGTGATACAAAAAATCAGTAGTTTGTAGCGAGAACCGACGCTACTTCAGAAGGAAAAAAGTGCCATTGTGCATATCACGTGCTCGAAACTCGCTTCTTTTGTGCAAAATTTGTTTTGCTCAACAATTTACGAATCACAGTGGCAAATCTCAGCTGCAGCATACAGCAATGCATCGCCTGAAGTCATAGATTTTTTCTATTGACACTTGCTGCTGAAATCAAGTACTAACCCACCAAAGGAATTAATTTTCTTGTTGGCAACAATTGTCTATTTACTTGTTAAAATGTCTTCATGTTTTAAAGCCGGATTTCTTATTATTTGGAATTGCTCCATTTACAGATTTATTTATTGTTTGCGTTTAGGGTTGTTTTTCTGTAATTTTCTAGATTATAATATCTCTCTTAATTTTGCTATGAAATTTGTTAAGTGTGTATAAACTAACTCTTTCGAGACGAACACAAAACATTTCCTTGTATGGTATCTTTCTTAATTTTTTAATGCCCTCGGATATGTCACATTTATTTAATTGTATCCCAGCAGACGCGATATAGCAAGGGGTCACTTTATTATTTAATCTGTGTCTTCAATTTCTAGTGTAAATTGAACACTTTGACAAACTTTGAAAGTAGCGAAGTAGTGACTACTTTTGTAAAGTAGTTTGTAGTTGCTACTTTTTAAAACAAGTAGTTGTAGCTGTAGTTAACTACATTTTCGACAAAGTAGTTGTAGTTGTAGTTCGCTACAATAAAAAAGTAGTTTTTCCGACCCCTGCTCATGATATTTGAACTCAAAGCTAATTTTGACCGAGCATAGCTCGGTTTTCCCTGCTCGTTAGACTGTATTATTGGATTAAATTTTCCTTTGATACCATTAAAAAGAGATATCAAGTTAAGAAAAATTATGTCTGTTGCTATTCGTTTTAGTTGGGTAAGGAAGGCAGGGAAAGATTATATCTGGTCAATAGCAAAGATTTCTGTACAACATCATTACCAGATATGAAAAATGGTATGCTTTGGTCAATGTGAAGCAGAGCAAAGTATGTTCAGTCTCACAAAACAAGTAACAATGCAGGCGAAACATCATCCTTGGAAGTTCATACTGTAGGAGAGAGAGAGTGTGTGTGTGTAATTTTGTTATTCACCATGAAATTTTTCTCAACAATAAGATGCTCAATATAGATCTTTATGTTCCACAATAACAGTGATTCATTTCAAATAGCCACTGAACATTGGAATAAAGTCATGAATAGCAGAAAAAAAAAGGAACAGAATGAAGTTATGAATAACACAAAAATAGTATTGATAACTTACTTATTGTGTTCGATAAAAAATAAATGAAGTCTTTATATTTGATAAAAGTGGAAATGTGGAATTTTACCAACTTGACACTACATTTAATGACATAAGAAACAAAAAAATATATAGAATAACCCAGTGGGCCGGAAAACCTGTGCTACAAGTAGTTGCTACTTTTTTCCAGTAGTTTGTAATGTAGCAGAATACAAAAAATCAGCATTTTGTAGCGAGCATTGATGCTACTTTTAACGCTACTTCAGGAAAAAACATATGTGCCATTCTACAAATCATGTAATTGTAATTTGCTTCTTTTCTGCAAAATGCATTCTGGTCAACAATTTACGAATCTCGACAGCAAATCTCAACTGCAGTGTTTAGAAACACATAGCATAAAGTTATAGATTTTTCCACTGACACTTGCTGATAAAGTCAAGTGCTGATCCACCAAAGAAAATAATTTTCTTGCTAGTAACACTTATCTACTTACTTGTTATTATGTCTTCATGTTTTAATGTGAGGGTTCTTAATTTGGAATTGCTTGAATTATAGATATACTAGCTTACCCGCCCGGTGTTGCCCGTGCCAACAACCTTAAATGTACCTGAAATCAGTGTTGAACATTTTTTTTTATTTTTAAACAAATCTAATGTTGGGGGCCCCACTACCTTAGACAGCAAACACTGGGCGTGCCATACACACTCCCATATATTACCGTAAGTCGAGTCGAAAGAGCCATACCCCTTCATAATCCAGCCCATAGAACCAGAGATAAAAAAGCACCACTGGTGGTGAAAATCGAAAAGCTCTATCTATGTAGAGTCGAATGAGCCATACCCCGTCGTGATCCAGCCTATAGAACCAGATATAGGAAAGCACCCCTTGTGGTGAAAATCCGAACTAAAATCAGTCAGGTCTATCGATGTCAAGTGGAAAGAGCCATACCCCATTGTGATCCAGCCCATAGAAACAGAGATAGGAAAGCACCCCTTGGTGGTGAAATTCAGAACTAAAATAGGTAAGCTCTATTGATGTTGTGTCGAATGAGCCAAACCGTGTCGTGATGTGACCCATAGAACCAGAGTTAGCTGCAAAATCCTTTAGTTACACCTTCCACCACCAGGGGGCATAATATGTTCTATACGAACATAACTGAATTCATTAAGGTTATCGATGTCGAGTCGAATGAGGCATACCCCGTCATGATCCAGCCCATAGAACCAAAGATACGAAAACGCCCCCTGTGGTGAAAATCCGAACTAAAATCAGTAAGCTCTATTGATGTCGGGTGGAAAGAGCCATACTGTAATGACTTAATGAACTCCAGTGATCCAAGGTGATGATTAACATCCAGCACTTTTTATTAGGCATCGTTGATACACAAGTTAAAATAAGATGAACAATTAAAAAACATTACACTCTGCCATCAAAACCCCAGCGTACACAACCATCATATACTGTTCACGCGCACACATCATTTTCCGCTCACCATCGTCTGTTCAACTCTCTCTGCATCTCTCTTAGCTTAGCTCGGTTCACTTCATTTTGACCTGCCAACTAACATCTCTTGCAGTCTCTTTGCATATCGAAAACTGTCCTTTCGATTCGATTACACGGCAGTCAACTTCCGAAGGTAGGCGACAAAACCGTGGACAAAAACTGTACAACTCTAGGCCAGCAACTCACGAGTCAGGCTAGGCCATAGATTTCTTCAGTCGTTACACTGCTCTCATTGGCTGGATGCTTCGTTGCCGAGGCTATTTCATGGGAGGAGCTTGAAATAGCCTCAAACCCAAAATTCCATATACACGTTTTAATTTTTAAAAAAAAATCTAAATTAAAATTTAAAAATCCGGCCGCGAGGTATACTATCCGGTGACAACATCTACACATGACAAAAATTTCTGAGTCCTAGGTGTTATAATTACGGAGAAATCCGCGGGCAGGCAGACAGACACTTACTCTTTTATAGAGATAGAGATTTATTTTTTGCATGTAGAGTTGTTTTTCTGTATTTTTCTAATTTATAAAATTAGACAACTCAACACAATTAACTCTCAAGAAAATTTAATGCAATTAACACATTAAGAGTGTGTTATAGAGTTAAGTAAATATATCTATTGGTAAAGACACAAGTCATTGGTAATTTTATGTCCCAATGCAAAAATTACTGTACAAAAAGTAAATAAAATTTATGGAGTATATGGTTGTGCATAAATATGTTATATACAGAGGCAGATCCTCTGGATATGCTAGTCAGGTGCCACATACCTGGCAAAATTTGTTTAAGCTTTAAAAAACGTTTTAGAGAAAATATTCATTTAATGACAACAAATATTCATTTTATAACAACTTATTTTAAAAAAATAGTTATTGTTAAGTTTTTGAATGCTACCCTGCATAGATAATTCCAGAGATTCTTTATTAGTGTGATAACATTCTACCAATAGCAACCCCTCGTTATATCACTTGTTCAGATATATATATAGCTCTGTTTCCATGCCTCCTGAAAAAATAAGCTGTAGTTTAATTGCATTTTTTATGTAACAATATATATATGTTGATTGTATTATGTTGTATCGCTAAATTTTGCTAAGGATATTGTATTATGTGTATAAACTAACATTGTAACAACAAACACAAAACATTTTCTTGTATGTCTTTTTAATGTCCTCAGTTATATTGCATTTATTTGATTGTATCTAGATATGATATAATGAGGGGTCGCTGTATTATTTAATCAATGTCCTCAATTTCGAGTGTAGATTGAATCCTTTGAAAATAGCAAAGTGCTGACTACTTTTGAAAAGTAGTTTGCAGTCACTACTTTTTTAAACAAGTATTTGTAACAATATAATAAAATATAACACCTTGTAATAGTATATTACTTTTAAATGCTAAAGGTGTAAAATTAACAACTATAATATAAATTAAAATAACTTTTATTAGTTGTTTTACATGTTTCGACTCTTCTGAGTCATTTTCAAAAACAAAATGAGAATATTCTAAAGCTGCACGCTATCCATCCATAATAAGAGAAACCATAGAGATACTCACGCGCAAAAATACAATATGTAACGATGCGGCATCTTTTAATTTACCGAAACTGTGGCTAGAATTACTCCATGCTCAAAGATATGAAAATAAACAATCAAGTAAAAAATAATAGATAACGTGCGTAATTTTTTAAAAAAGTACATGTAAATAATAACTTCAAAGCCCGTGCAGCTTTAGAATATTCTCATTTTGTTTTTGAAAATGACTCAGAAGAGTCGAAACATGTAAAACAACTAATAAAAGTTATTTTAATTTATATTATAGTTGTTAATTTTACACCTTTAGCATTTAAAAGTAATATAAGTATTTGTAGTTAACTACATTTTCAATAAAGTAGCTGTAGTTCGCTACAATAAAAAAAATAGTTTTTCTGATCAATGGATCAACCATACAGTTAAAAAGAACTACAGTAAAATCCCATTACAACGAACTTCACGGGACCGCAAATTTTATTCGTTGTAACGGAATTCAATAGAAAATTAAACATTTCAATTCAGATCCTCATATCATAGTTAATTATAAAAATATAGTAGTATAATACAAATTAGTAGATAATTAATTATTAAAAATAGTAATAAAAATTAGTAGTACCTTCTAATAACGTAAAGTTAGTATAATACAATGTATAATATTTTTTATAGAACTGAAAAATTGACTTATCACCATTTCAATGATCTTCAAATTGTACAAGAAAAAATTTAATGCAGAAAATCAGTGATTTTTTTTTGTACAAGGGAGTTTGAAGCTGCGGACAATACAAAATTATGTACATGATTAATATTAGAAAAAATGTTATCTGGTACACTGCTCTGTAAAGAAATAAAATTGCGCACTCTTTCTAAGCTTTCTAAGGCTTCAGCAGATGTAACTTTTGAAACCTCATTTTCTTCATCTTCAGAACTTTCTTCATCATTTTCTAAAATGCGATCATCAACAATAGACTGCACAATATCTGTCTCTGTTAATGAATAACAAGTTGCAGCATTGTCATCTGCAGTTAAAAAATCTTTAAAGCTTATGCTTTGAGACACACCAGATTTTTCTTTTACTAAGTTCCAAGTGGATTCGATCTCATATTCGACTGTCTGCTCCTCATCATGTACTACATCGCTAGATCCTTGAGCCGTCGATTCTTTATTTAAATCCTGGTCAATCTGCGCGTGTTTCCAACAGTGGGCTATTGTTTTCTGGCTTATATCATCCCACGATCCACAGATCATATCAATTGCCTCTTTCATGTTGCACTTTCTGTTTACGTTATTTTGCAGATCACAGAGAATGCGTTTTAATAACATAGTTTTGTATCGTGATTTTACGGCTCTGATAATGCCTTGGTCAAGAGGCTGAAGTATTGCAGTACAGTTAGGCGGGAAATACTCTACACGAATGTGATTCAATATAGGAGGATCATTGTGTGCTGTGCAGTTGTCTATGAGTAGAAGAATTTTACGTTTTTGTTTTTGCATATCTTTATCAAAATTTATCAGCCATTCATTAAAGAATCCTTGCGTCATCCATGATTTTTTGTTGGCTTTGTAGATGCATGGTAAGGACTTAAAATGTTTGAAACAACGGGGTTTTTCAGATTTGCCGATTATGAGTACTTTTCGTTTTTCTGTTCCTGATTTGTTGCAGCAAAATAGGGCTGTAATCCTTTGTTTGGAAAGCTTTCCTCCAATACACTTGTCTCCTTTTAACGCTAAAGTCTTCCTTGGTTCTAACTGAAAAAATATTCCGGCTTCATCGGCATTAAAAACATCGTTAGGACTATACGTCTTGATTATTTTTTGTATTTCACCTTTACGCCATTCGTTTACAAATTCAACTGGGACGTCTTTTGCTTCTCCTGAAATGCATTTTGCCACTATACCATATCTTTCTCGGAATCGATTCAACCATCCGACACTGGCTTGAAAATTTTCAATGTTTAGCATTCTTGCAAATTCCAAACCTTTTTCTCTAATTAAAGGGCCACTTAGAGGGATGTTTCTAGAACGAACATCCATAAACCATTTGTAAACAGCACTATCCACATCTTGAAACTGGGCATTTCGAATTCGTTTTCTGCTTGGATCAAAGACTTTAACTTGAATTTTTTTCAAAATGCTTTCTTTATCTTTTAGAAAAGTGGATAAAGTAGACGGCGAAATTCCATATTTGCTAGCAACATCAGATTTTTTCATTCCTTTCTCAACTTCAGAAATTATGGCTTTTTTTTCTTCCGAACTAAACTGTTTTCGCTTAACAGCCGCCATTTTATGACCTACTGGTAAGATGAAAATTTTCAAACTGATTTCGAGCTTTGGAAATTCCTTTGCGAAAGTTATTCAGGTAGGGAGGAGAGGGAAGGGGGAATGTGCAATACTCATTTCACGTTTTGTTAAGTTTGCCTACATTGGTTACAGCTTACTTGGACTTCCAAGAAAAAGGGGTGGAGAAAAGGGGAGAGCGAACAAAGGAAACATTCCTTCTGCAGTGAAATGCCTATGCACACCGATTTTACAACAAAGCTCGGAGAAAAGCGATTGCTTTAGAGATAAGCTTGATTGTCCCTAAGACTAGGCATCGAAAACAAAAATTGTCAAGCGATAAAAATGTACAACTGAAAGTATTTGCTGTGTCATATTATTTCGTTCTAACGAGATTATAAAAAATTGAATATTTCGTTATACTGAGATTATGTTAACATTATTTGAATACATTTCAAAACGGGACTCGCTTGCATTTCGTTATAACGGGATTTTTCGTTGTAATGGAATTCGTTGTAACGGGATTTTACTGTAGTAGCAAAAACAAACTATTATTTATTCTTCAATTCAACATATACACAATTTTAAAAAGGCATAAGAAATATGCAAATAAGTGCCAATTAAAAATAAGGCTATGATGTCATACACTCACACACAGTTTTTTTTTTTTTTTTTTTTTTTTTTTTTTTTAATCGGTTATAAAAAGGAAAAAAGTTGCCAAATTTAGGGGATTTTTTTCCTTTAATGGCAACCTAGCCATTGTATTAAGTTATTGGTTTGGCGCAGAGTTGAAAATCGTGCAACCAAAAAGTCGCCAAACATCGGTGTGTGAGTGTAATACATCTGTTCCAAAAATAATAATTTTAATGAAAAATTAATTGATTAATTTCGTAAAATATTTTATCCTGCTTTAACAATGGAAGAAGAAATTGTTAACAAACATTTTTGCTCAAATTCTAATGATAGATGCAGACTTATTCATCCAATCACATCAGTTTTTAATGTTTATAAAATATCAGATTCTCTATTATCACGGTAGATTTCTTTTAAATTTTAGATCACCTTAATATTGTTTATCAATATGTTTGGTTTCGGTTATCAACATATGGATTTCAGTATGTCCTTATTAAGCATTGCTTTGCCTTTTCAACTGACGTGTTTCTTTTCTAAAAATAGAAAATAATAATAATAATAAAAACAGAGGCCAGCAAATCTCAATTCTATTTTCTGACTATCTTGTTTAAGATTCTGAAAATGAATTTAAATACTAGGTAACTCTATGCATTAGTTTCTTCAGAGCATCTGTAATTTTATTGCTGAAAATAATATTTTTCTCAAGGCAATCAGAAGCAAATTACCAATTAAAAATATTTTTATACTGTGGAAAGACTCTTCAAATATTTGAAAATGCATTTCTGATTTTATAAAAATCTACAAATATTCAGGTAAATCATGATAAATGCGTGGTTTAAGAGCTTTTTCTAAACTTATTTTCTGTAAATACATACGTTATGATTCCTGCATAGCATGAATTTCATACAACTGGGGTTATATTAATTGAGTTTTATTTTCTTAAAGTAAGAATTAAGGAATATGATCTTGTTTAGGTTGAAAACTTCTTATATTACTTTCTGTAAATGTATATTATTAGATATCTGCATAATACCTATTCCAAACAACCTAAATGGCATTTGCTGAGTTTCTTTTCCTTAGTATAAGGAACATAGATTTCAATTGATACATTGACAAAGGACTTTTTTTTTTACCAAACTTTATTGATTCTCTTCTATTTTCCATGAGCAAAATCATATCCAAATTCATACTCTATGGTTTAGTGGATTAAAGAACAAAAAACAACAAATATAATTAAAAAATTATATACATGAAAGAGAAGACTTCACAATTACTTGAACTATCATATGAAAAATTAACAAAAAAGAGAAATACCTGTTAGTGATAATTCTTGAATTAACATATCTTAGTTCTCCCTCTAATTTTTGTTCATTCATAGTCATACGCCCAATTGGTCTCCTTAACCTAGAGCAGAACAGCAGTGTGAAAATTTTATACAAAAAGTTCTGAATAAATTTTTCAAAATAATAATAAAAAACCCCACTCAGTTTAAAAAATTGAAATGAAGACATTAGTAATATACAGGATCCTCTCCTCAATGTCCTATGAAAAATAATTATTAGAAGTTCTAACATACAAGTTCCATATATGATGTTCCGTTTAAGTCTGGCCCAGAAGCTTGAGAGCCGTAGTTCTTATTAGACAATCATTATATTGAAACAGCTCCGAGTATATTGGCGAGAGTTAGGAAGTCGATTATTGAAAATGGGGCCTGATTATTGGCATGCAATGTGCTTTTGTTAGAAAACTTCTGCTATTTTCCAGTAGGGAACGAAAGAGTCAAAAGGGGAAGATATGTACTTCTAATTGAATACTTAGCTCTTGATAGAAGTGTGGTCAAAGCCTGCACAATCCCCGGGCCCAGATTTTATGCACGTCCCAACCACAATTAACTGCACATTGCATTATATAGTCAGCATTTTTCTCTCAAAGTTATTCTATTTTAATGATCGAACATAATAAATGCTGTGCTGAAAACAAACTTAAAAGAAGCAAAAAGGGTTTTAAGTATTAGATTTAAAGCTGGGAAAAAGAGACTGGGAATTTAAATCTTGAATTTTAAATAAGTTTTGAATTTTTTATCCTTTTTTTTATATATATATATCTACTATATATATATATAAAACACAAACGAAAATTTCGTTCCGTTCCTTTATAACTCGAGTTCTGCCGAATGGATTTGGATGGAACTTGCGCTGTTCGATAGATAATTTGTCAGGGAAGGTTTTAGTATATAACACAACGTTCTACGTAGATTAGTTATAGAATTATGAAGGAAAGTTCCATTATTTTGGACGAAAAGGTTACCACTGGTTATTTTTTGGCGACCATTATTGTGTCAGAAAGAATTGAAAAAACTATACATCTCAAAAAATAAAAGAAAAAACCGTGCTAATTTTATTAGAAAAATAAAAGAAAGAAAAAAAGAAGAAAAACAGTTTTGATGAGAGATAATATTATAAAACGAAAATATTTAATTTAAACATGATTGGGAATATTCGTAATGCTTAAAAAATTATTCAGTGGGCAAGATTGCTATTGAAAAAAGTATTTGGCGATTTTGATTTTACTTTTGACCTCAAATAATTTGATTTTAAGCCAAAAGGTATTTTTTTTTGTTGCAGAAAGAATTAAAATGGCTATACATCTCGAAAAATAAAAGAAAAAACTGTTACTAATTTTATTAAAAAAAAAAAAAAAAGAAAGAAAGAAACGAAAAGAAAAAAAAGAAAAACAGTTTTGATGAGAGATTTCAAGCCAAAAGATGTCTTTTTCAAGTGTACGACATCATTTTTGCTGTATTTTTTTTGTACTTTTCAGTTAGCCGGGCACCAGTGATATATATACATGTATATATACACACACACACATACATACATATACACATATATCTACACATATACATATATATACACTTATATGAATGAAGATATATATACATATGTATATACATATATATTTATATATGTACATATATCACTGGCACCCGGCTAACCGAAAAGTACCTTTTTTTTATTCAAATGTAAACTATATTAACAGCAATATACTTCTATTTACTTCTACCTTATATATGAAATTTCGTTCTGGCTGCTTATAACTCGAGCTCTGCTTCATGGATTTTTGTAGAATTTAAACTGTAAGATAGATAATTTTTCAGGGAAGGGTTTATTGTATAACATATCGTTCTAGCTTAGTTATAGAATTATTATGGGAAGTTCTATAATCAAATCAATCCGATTATAAAAGATTTGCCTTTTTAAAAGATTCTGCCGAATGGATTTTGATGAAACCTATACCGTTAGTTAGATAATTTTGTAGGGAAAGTTTTATTACATAACATATCATTTTACGTTGCTTAGTTCTAGAATTATAGGGGGGAATTCGAAAATCGGGTGATCTTTTTTTTAAATCAAATATTAGCCTTTTTAATATATGATTCCGATTATGAAAGATTAGCCTTCTGAAAAAGTTCTACTGGACGGATTTTGATGATAATTGTATTGTTAGTTAGATGCTATTTCAGGAATGGTTTTAGTGCACTACATATTGTTCTACGTTGCTTAGTCAAACAGTTATGTGTGAAGGTTTATCAGGTGAACCAGGTCAGAAAGATTAGCCTTTTAGAAAGTTTTTACTGGGCGTATTTTTTGCGAATTGCATTGTTAAGTAGATAATTTTTAAGCATGGTTTTAGTATATTTCATACCGTTCTATGTTAGTTTTAGAATTATGTGGAAAAATTCTATAATCAGATGAACCTGATTATCAAAGATTAGCCTTTATAAAAACTTCTACTGGATGGCTTTTGTTAGTTAATTTGTTTGCATTGTTAGTTCGATAATTTTTAGTGATTGTTTTAATATATTGCACATAGTTTTATCGTTCTTTAGCAAACCCTAACTGTAAATTACCAAATAAAATAGTTTGTCTTTAACAGCTAAAATTTTGACTGCACATTAGAAAATATAATAGCGTAATGGCGTCATTTTTCAGTAATAGGATATTCCAGTTAAATATACAGCTTGCTTTCAAATACAAGGTCAAATTAAACGATATATTTAGTTTGATTCATGGTTCATTTGTAGAAGCCGACCAGCGCAGCGGGCGTAGCTTGCTAGTATATATATATATTGAAAGGTATTAAAATCCCCTTTTAAATCTAAAATTTAAATTAATTTCCAATTAAATATTTTCTAACTCTTAATGTCTAATTTTGAATGTCTCTCTTTTAAGTTGTTTTCCTAGTCCAACAAATTTTAATTTCAGATAGTAAATTGTAAGAAACTTTAAGATTCAAAATGCAAATATCAACACAATCTGCAGTTGATTGTGGTTGAGGCCTGGAAGAGTGCAGGTCTACGAATCATAAAGGTCTTTTATCACACATCAATCAAAAATTATTAAATCAATTAAGTTCAAGTTTCCTCCTAATTTGACATCATCTCCCCCGGCTACAAAATATGGCAAGTGCTGATAAAAAACCTGGAACACGCACAAAAAGACAGATTTTGAGATATTCAGCCTGTACGGAAATCATATAGGAATTAAAATAATTATACAGCTCCCGAGGCCTCCTCCAAACATCTCATGACTATTATTATATAATAGAACTGCTAAATAAATCCGTCAATGAAGATGTCCTGAGCCAATTATTTATATTTACCTAGTTGTGTTTTATTCTATCCACATGTATTCGCTACATACATACATATATTTGATTATGGTTGAATTATGATGAACATTAAGCTCAAAGCTGCTGAGGTCATTCGATGATCTCAGAGCCCCGAGACCAACCCTTCCATTTTTCCCTGCATTAAACTTATTGTATTTGGCTTTTAATTTTTACCGGTGGCGTCTATATTTCTCATCTGGATGCTGGTCAAGTGTATTGGGTTAAAGGGCATGGGGACGTTGGATGGCCATGTGCTGCCTCTTCCGTTAATTCGGCACAGTAGGATATACATAAAAATATTTCATAAACAGCCAAGCAAGAGCTTATGAAAATAGCCAACAGACAATACAGATTCAAAAATGTAAGTATGCATAAGGACTAATTTTTTTTCTTTCTTTCAAAATAAATTGCTTTAATGAATAACTTTAAATAAATTTTCATATAGAAATTTAAAATTGTATGACTTGTTCTTCAAGCAAACTTCTTCAGAATATTTGTTAACTTTAAAGTTTAAAACTTAAAACAAAAGGAACTGCACTTAGATACTCATTACTTAAAAATTAATATTAACAATAAATATGAGAAAAAAATGTTTTTACCTTGTAAGAAGTAGTCCAGCAAATAATAAATATGCCATCATTAAGGATGGTCCCTATAGAATGAAAAAAGATTATTACAAACACAAATCCTATACTGATACATTGAATATTCATAATTATTAACAAAAAATAGTTTAAATATTTAAGGCTCGATTTTTTTAATATAGTAATTGTAATAGCACATTGTATATAGTACAATTGTAAAAACGCACCCTAATTGACAAGAAAATTTTTGTTTCATTTTGGACCTTTTCGATATAAAGTAAATAAAGCAAAGTTCAAAATACCTACTTTGTGTAAGATTCACAACAATATCCAGCATAGAAATTGATTCTAAAAATGTCTCTGTAAGTCGTAAAAATAGCAAACACTACATTAAGGAAAGAATAACACAAAAGTATATCAAATAAGCAGCTCATAACATGTCAACTGACTCTAAGGGGAGGGGGGGAGGAGGGGGGTCCTTGCTGGGTGCAAAGTAATGTCCTGGTACTCTCAAATATCTCTTGAATGGATAACCTTAGAATAGTGGAAAAAGTGCCAACCAATAGTAAAATAACTATGCACTATCATACGAGAGTGGTTGCAGCAGTGTAAAAATTTGGAAAATGTCTACCCTATCTCGAAAAATTTGAGAGATAGCGAAAAAATGTCAATTACAAAATATTAGAGAATCCTTGATTTAGTATGAAATGATGTCTTCCATGTAAAAATAACTTTTTTAGTACCTCTGAAATGTTAATTTTTTATTACCAATCACCGACTTAAATATGCCACTAATCACTTCGATATTTTCAGAGCTTCTAATAAAGTTATTTTTACTTGTAAGACACCATTTCATACTAAATCAAGGATTCTCTACACTTTAGTAATTAAGATTTTTTTCACTATATCTCTCATGTTTCAAGATACGATCAACATTTTCCAAATTTTGTCACTAGGGGGGCACTGCAACTGCTGTCATATGATAGCACATAGTCATTCACTTGTTCCGGTATTCTAGCATTATCCATTCAAGACATATTTGAGGGTACAGGACATTACTTTGCACTTCTTTCTCTAATGCAGTGTTCTTTATTTTTAAGACTTCCAGAGATACTTTTAGAATCAATTTCTACAGTCGATAGTGGATATAGTTGCAAATCTCACACAAAGTTGGTGTTTTGAACTTTGCTTTATTTACCTTTTACTGAAAAGGCCCAAAATGAAACAAAAGCTTTCTTGTCAATTCAGGTGCGTTCTTTCCAGTGGTACTAATGGTAATGAAATCATAAGTGACCCTGTTGAGCTATAAGCATCTGAAAATGTGGTTGAATTTATGAACATTGTTTGAAAGGGATTTCAAAGATGAATAAATTAATGAATATTTAAGCTAAAGTGAAACAACTTTAGTAGCTTTATAACATATTTATAGGTAAAGTATTGGTAAAGTGAAAACTTTAAAAGTAATTTGTTCTGTAGTTATAGTTTGTTAAAGTAAGTGTCAAATTCATTGCGGCAGGCTGTATAGC
The DNA here is from genome assembly GCA_963931845.1 of Maratus michaelseni. Lineage (NCBI taxonomy): Eukaryota > Metazoa > Arthropoda > Arachnida > Araneae > Salticidae > Maratus > Maratus michaelseni. The sequence continues at coordinate 104,669,150 of OZ007598.1, read as the reverse complement.
CTACTTTGAAGCCAAGTAACAATGGATGTATTGATTTCTTATCTTTAATACTGTAATTATACTAGATCACATATTTTCAATAAGTAAGGTTTTACATATTATGAGCAGTAAGATGAGAAACTTGGTGATTTGATTGGTTTCCTACTACTCTGAAATAGTAGCTGCACATTGTTTGAAGGTCATTGCATGTTTCTCTTCAAACAACATGTAATTGTTTTCATCTGATAAAGGAATGGGGTTATATTAGATTTTAAAATGGTTGTCGTGATAATTTATATTTTTATCATGCTTAAGTTTTTGTTTATTAAACCCACTTCTATCAATTATTAAATAATTAATTATACATCAATATTTTAATAAATAGCATACAAACCTCAGCTCCTATAGCTGAACTTAGTCTCTGTACAAATATGATGATGTCTAAAGTAGGCTGTAATTAAAAAATAATAAAATTAACACATCTGTGTTAATCAGACAAATAAAACTATTATTCAAAAACAATAAATGAAACAACTTACTTTACTTATATTTGAGTATAAATCTGTAACAGAAGAACAAAATTTGTCAACATCTTGCGTTAAAAGTTGATCAGGATTGGAAATTCTATTGTCTATATTGCTCATTTTGTAGTATATGATTCCACTGAAAAAGGAAACAAATATATTTTAAAGAATTACAATAGTGTAGTTTGACTATTGTCTAAAATTGCACTCTCCTGTTATGGATTGAAAGCTATATTTTAAAGAAATACACTATTTGAATAAAGCTAGCATAATTAAATTATTCACTTACTTAAGATATTTATTATACAAATGTTTAGTCAACCTTGATCTAAACAATAACTTCAGTTCATTCAAACCAAACTGTAATGAAACAAAATTAGAAGGCATAATTATATTAAGCAAAGAGTTCTTATATATCATACATGCCAGGAGAATATACTGTACCAACAATGGCACCAAATAATACTAATTACAGTAACCCTGATTTTCTTTTTAAATTGTAACTGAATAGTTTAATTGGAATATTAAAGGCAATTACAGAAGTAACTATATGCAATATATGGTACGATATAGCACATATATAGATATAGTAAGTAGGACTGCTGTCATAAGATGATGATAGGAAGACATATGAAAATACCACGATCATGTCAGAAATAAAACTACTACCACTGTAAATAAATTTTACTGCCAAAAGCTGCCAACTTGATGTTATGTATTTAATAAATATATATTAAATTATTGTTTTGAAGTATTTCAATTAGCTTTTATTATTATTTGCTTTTTTTTTTAACAATGTTACTTACATAATAAATGTATATTAAACTACTGTTTTGAACAAAACTGGCAACCGAGAACCATTTTTGTCAATCTATCTTCCTGGTATGGATAATATGTTAAGTAGCAAATAAAATAATTAATACACATTTATAGATTAAAAATACAATGCATAGGTCAAGAAATTCAGCAAAAATTAAAGTATTAAAAGATTTTTTTTTTGTTTAACTTTTATGAGAACAGTATAAGCAAATTTTATTTCTTTTTTTGAAGTTCATAAAGAGAAAAACTTTAACTTAGACCTTATCAAATCAAGCTAGGAAAGCCATCATAGAACCTAAGTCACAGATGCATAATGTGCAAATATTTATTCAATAACAAAAAGATATACTGTGATAACAAATGTTTGAAAACTGAATATCATTTTCATTATGAAACAAATTTGGAATATTCAGTCCACATCTCAGGGCAATTACGAACATACAAAATTTGCCTTAATACATGGAAATAATCTATTTTTATGAAGGATCAAAGCAAATGATGGCATTTAAGAACTTACGTGAAACAAAATCCCATTTATATCATCAAATAAGAAAGATTTTGGTGAAAATTTCAAAGCAAAAGTATATGAAATAGATATTATAATTTTGTTGTGTTCTTCAGTCCCAGTGTATCCAATAGTGCAGACATGTCCAACTTTTCAGTAAGCAGGTATGAACCTCAGCTGATGGCAAACAATAAAGGGATCCATTATCCACATTACTAAAAACATGTAACATTACCTTACTGTAGTTGTGACAGAAATACACATGTGTTATACGATGCATATATCACAGTAGTAGCCATAAGATGCCTAAAATTCAGATAGGCACACATGCTCCATGAAAAAATAATTTGCAGAAAAATATAAAACATAGTAATTTTTAAAATAGATATTCTGAAAGGAAGGGAGGGAATGAGGCTATCTCAAAAATATTTGTAGGGGAAGTAACCAGAAACCTTAATCAAACCTATAATATTATTTATTAGTGCTTTGTTACACTAATAAAAATTGTTTGTCTCTATGTGCGTATTGGTGATGCCTAGGAAAATCTACTGCACACAGAGGTCTGAAAAATTCAAATGATGATAGTCCAAGGCAGGCAGGTTCTAATGTTCCTGAGGCTAAGATTTTTCATATTTTGATAATTAGCTGACATATTAATTAAAAACCATAATGAACATTGTAAAATGGTATTGCCCCCACTGATTGTGGAGATTTCTGCAGCATTCAGAAATTTTTAACAAAAACTTTTTTTTTTTCCGTTTTTACAAATTTGCATCTGCAAAAAATACCTACAAACAAAAACCAAAAAATACCTACTTAATCATTGTACTTTTTCAGTTCTAACAGTGTTACCCATTTAAAAAAAATATTAATATTTACCCTTAAAAAAATTATTTACCAGACGTCGAATTCATTTTCCCCCCTGCATGTGTACAAGTCTGCATCCGCCCTCCTGAATGAAATATGAAAAAACAAAAAATATCCACTTATAGATGGTATTTTCCAATTCCAACGGTGTTCTTTTCTTTTAAAAAAGTATAACTGTTAACCATTTCAAATATATATATATATGAGTGCTGTTTTAGTGTTTTTTTTGAAATATTTAAAAACCTGCATCCATTTTCCTAATTAAAATATGACAAAAAAAACTTAATCTGCATATATGTTCTTTCATAACAATATTTTTCGTTAAAAAATATTAATATTTACCATTAAAAAGATTATTTTTTCAATGCTGATTTAGTGTTTTTCGTTTCTTCTATATTTTTAAAAATCAGCATTCGTTTTCCAGGAAAAAATAGAGAAAAAAAAACCTACCTACTTATTCATAGTACTCTTGCTTTCATAACGATGTTTTTGTTTAAAAAAATATTTTCCGGAAGTCCTATTGCAAATTCACCAGAAATTCTTTTTTTCTAAGTAACCCAGAATTCATAAATCAGTAATCTCCATATCGGGGGCTCCACTTTTAAAATCAATATACCAAAAACACCCACTTATAGATGGTACCTTTCCTTTCTAGCAACGTCTTTGATTAAAAAAAAATATTAATATTTGTAATTTCCTAAAAGTAATTTTCTGGAAGTCATTCCACAAATTCGCAAGACTTTTTTTTTCTCAGTGATTTTCAAAAATTAATTTCAGGTTTCAAGAGAATTGCGTTTTGGAAAGGGAATGGGTGATATTATTAAATGTCTTAAAATAGTAGGAGGGTGGGGGGCACTTTTTATTATCTAGGTTTCCTTGGGAACTATTGGTCAGAATTAAAAATTTAGTACATATATCTAAACGTCAGAAATTAAATCGGCAATCACTATGTTGGGGGCCCCTTACTTTGTTTGCAAAGATCTCCATTTAAAATTGTAATTCATACAAAATTGTTTTAAAGATATAAAACCATACAAATTTAAGGTTTGGTTGGGGAAAAAAAAAAAAAAAAAAAAAAAAATGGAGTGTGCATAGCATATGTGGCTGCCGAAGGCAGTGAGGCTAAGTCTAATTTTCATTTAAAAATATAAAATCATACAAATTTGAACTTGTACGCTGCCGAAGGCAGTGGTACCCCCAACTTTAAATATGTTTGGAAAGATTTTTGTTTCAAAATATAATAAAATTATTCAACACTGATTTTAGGTACATTTAAGGTTATTATTACAGGCCTGGACACCAGGTGGGTCAGCTAGTCTAAAAGAAAGATGTTTTTGTGTTGGTGATAGCTAAGGAATTCTATCACATATAGAGATCTGCAAATTTAGATGAGAATAGACGAAAGCAGGTTCTAATGCCCCTGAGGCTCAAAATTTTCTATTTTTATAATTAGCTGAGATATTAATTAAAAACCAGAATGAAACCTGTTGCTGTTGTCTGCTCTAAAACAGGATTTCCACGGAACTTCAAGCAGAAAGAAGGAAAGTGTGGGGGAAATGTTCCTTTTTTATTTTTGGCATTTTGAAACTACTGCATCGACTTTTAAGATCTAAATAAATAAATAACTTAAAAAACATTTACCACGAATGTTTTTTGTTAAAAAAAATAATATTTACTGTTTTAAAAAAAAGTAAAATTTCTGGATGTCAATTTCATGTTTTTTTTGTTTTTCTCTGCAGATTTAACATTCCGCAGAAGAGAGGCCTTTTGGAAGAAAATCTTCAAAGGGCGCCCACATTGGATAGCTTTGCACTAGTGTATACATGTTTCATAGAGTTTCTGGGAGTGAAAGGGTTAAGAGAGGTTGGGAGGAAAAAATTCTTTAAGCCCATTTTGTTTTTGTTTTTCCCTTTAAAGCTCAGAACTAATATTTTCCTCCTTAATAAGAAATATAACATATGACCAAATAAGTAGAAAAAAAGAAATAATAAGTAGTACAAGGGAATCAAAAGAAGGTATCTTAAATTGATTTGACATGAAATGCTGCATAAAAAATATTTTATTTTTAAAACAATATAGAATAGAGAAAAAAAATGGTTTTATTTTTATAGTTAAATACTTAATACAATGATAGTGAGGAAAAAAAAAGTAGATTAAAAAGAACATTAAAACTTATCTTATGTAGTTCTAATAATTATTATATGAATTATTAAACTTACAAAGAGTAATATGTGAGAAACTGAAAAATTAAAACTTTAAAGACTCACCTTCATGGCATTATTAACAAGTGACAGCTGCAAAGGAAAGAATTGCAAATATGATTAAAAGTCATTGGCAGATTTAAAAATTAACATGCTTAAGTTATAAAATGAAAATACCTAAACTTATGGACATAATTTAGCAGATATTTAAGATATTAAAATATGTAATTTGCTCAAAAGTAAAGAAAACAGTTTTTTTTAAAGAATTTCCATTGATAATATATTTTATCAGAAATAAGATAAGACTTCTTTGAAAGGTTTATTTTGGACAAGAATTTCTTTCAACTAATTTTTTTTTTCAAGAGGAAGTTTTTAGATTTTTTTTAAATAAAATGAAAAATGGAATAAATTAATACTAAAATGTAAAATAAGGAGAGCTAACAGCTCTGATATTTAATATCAGGATTACAAATATTTTAGGGACTTACTCATATTAATATCTTAGTTTTTTCTCCCCTTCCAATCAGAGTTTAGCATAATTCTGTTAAGTGAAGTTCTATGCACACAACTCACTAAAAAAAGACTTCACGTTCCTTTCTTGTGCTATGGTGTACGTTAAAATTTCAACACAATTATCTTTCAGAAGGTAAGATATTAATTTATAACATTTTCAATAGTGAAGAGATTACTTTTATTTTATTTTATTCTGTCAAATTTGTTTCAAGTAAATTTTTCATTACTGTGGTAAACTGTTCTGCAAGCATATGACTGGTTTTTAAAGAAAATATATAGGCATATGACTGGCTTTTTTAAAGAAAATATATTTTAACACCAAAGTATATATGCTATTTATTTCAATAGTAGTGTTTTTTTTCCCCTGCCTCAAATACTAATGGCCAGAGTTTAAGATTTTAATTATAAAGGGTGGGAGTGGGGTGGGGTGGGGGTTGTAAAAAAAGTCTCCTTATTTTTGGTTTTGAGAGGTTGGCAAGTTTCCAAGTTTACTTTAATACTAAATACATACATTTATATAAAATGTGTGTGCAAATGTTACTGTAAAGCAAGCATTTTACCAAGAGACATAATCATCTTTAATAAATTAAGTTTCTGTATCGCAATCTAAATAGATACCTGTGAGAGGTCCATTTTTCCCCCTCATTTGGCTTTGAGAGAATTATTTCCCTCAGTAATATTTTTCTCCCCTCCCTCATTTTACGGCAGATGATATTAATTCATTCTGTCACATGACAGGTTGGCTGTTTTTCTTTTTCTCTCTTGGAAGACATAAGACTATTTAATTTTATGCTTAGATTACATGCCGATTAATTATTTTAGATGTGGCTTAAGAATATATATATTTTTTTATCACTTGCATATATTGAAGAAGGAGATGTGGTTTTGATGATTTTGTGTGTTAAAAATATCAAAATTTTGATTGATTGTTATTAGGGATGTTACAAATGTTTTAGTCAAATATAATTTTTTTTTTCTAAATTAAGACTAAATATAATTTTCTTGGTAATTATTGTATCATATGTATAAAATCTTAACAGTTGGATTTTTTAAAAACAGTATTTTGACATTTTTCATTTTATTTAAAAAAATTTAGGCAGCTTTATAGACAGGGTTAGAAATGATTATGTAATATATGTAAAGGTCAGTTACACATTAGATTCATGAAAAAGAAAAAGGCTCTTAACAAATAGAACATGTAGGCAGCTACATCTTTATATGGCATTAAGATAGGAAGTCAATTAAAAAAAAAATGAAACAAAGTTAATAATTTAAAAAAAATTGTACAAAAAATGTCAGAAAACATTAGTTATTTATATATTATACAATGAAATCTAAGAAATAAATTAACAAAATTACCATTGGCATAGCAAAAATAAAAGCTTCTAAGCTTTTCCGGAATAACGAAACATCTTGAGTAATTATAGCTCTGAAATGAGAAGAAAAGAAAAAAACTCACACTCAAATAACTACCTCAATAACAATTCGGCACTCAAAAAATAAATTGAAACCTCTCATAAAATTTTACAAGTGTATTATTATTTTTTTAGTTTAACACAGTAAATGTACAGTGAGCAAATGCCTAATTTTTAGTTACCTATAAAAAAGATTCTGTAGCTAACAATATTTAAAACAATAAATAGAAATCTTAAATCATAAAATATCTGATTATGTAAAGTACAAAAAGAAAAAGACAGAGGGGGGGGTGGGATTTTAAAGTTTGTTAAAGAGATGTTTTACTTGATCCAAACAAACTTATTTTTCTGAGAAAGATTAAAATTAAAAATTTATATCTACTATCAAGCAATGACTATTTGAAATTGTAGAGATTCAGGTTAATAGTTAATACTTAATTTTGACTAGCAATCTTTATTAAACTTAAGAAAAATCAGTTTAACTCAGTTCTTGGTAATGTTATTTATTGTTTTTATCATTTATTCACATTCCTTTTTACAGAGAATTTAGTAAACTTTAATATAGATAAGTATTTGCAACAAAATTTATAAAACAGGAAGAATTTGGTCACATCTGATGTCCCACATACTCGAAAAATCAATAGATAAGACACTATACAACAGTATTCAACATAGTCATAAATCTTTTATGTATAGTCCTGGAAAAACTGCCGCACCACTTCCTACTAACACTGCCGCAAATCATCATATAACAATGTGACTGATACAAGTCAATTAGTAATAACTTTTATTTATAAATGCTGTATTAAAATTTTGCTTAGGGGTCATCTACATATAGAAATTGTAACAAACTTAAAAATTTTCAAAACTAATACCTAATTTGTACATCATATTTTGATTTTTCGATAATTTTTACTTTTAGATATCAAATCAGATATATGCTTTTACGACTTAAATATCTATCTTCTTTCACAAAATTTATACGCAGGCTTAGAAATTCTTATGTATTTATAACCAATAAAAATTTCAAAGATTTTGGACAGTCAGAACTTTTGTTTTTTTAATGTTAAAGGACCCCCCCCCCTCCCCTCTACACACACACAAAAAAAAAAAAAAAAAAAGCAAGAAGAAAAGTTTTTTTTACAACTAAATATCAATATTTTTTCATGATTTTTCAAAGCCATTATATTATATAACCAATAAAAATTTCAAAGAGTTTGAGCAATAAGAACTATTTAAAAAAATAAAAATAAATAAACGACATGACACGAAAAACAAAATCTTCTTACAAGGTTTTACATTATGTATAAAAATCTCGAAACACTAGAAGTATTTAAAAAAATTAAATCTGCAAAAATTTTGCTCAGAATGTGAAAACATGGATGGCTTTAGCACACGTTTTTATGACTAAATAGCCATATTTTTGCACAAAAGTTTTAGACTGCAAAACTTTTATAACGGATAAAAGTTTCAAAGAGTTTTGCCGATAAGAACTAGTTTTTTTTTTTTTAGACGTTAAAGGACCCAATGTAAAAAAAAAATGCGAGAAGAAAACAGTTTTTTTAAAACTAAATATCAATATTTTAACATGAAAATTATACACAGACTTTGAAAAAATTATATTTTTTAAAGTTTAAATCTATTTGATGGTAGTCGATGAATTTTTTTTTTTTTTTTTTAGAAGAACGCTTCTTTCAAGCCTTTTTACTTAAAATATAAAATTATTCAACATTTATTTTAGGTATATATAAAGCTATTATCATGGGCCTGGGCAATACCAGCGGTTCAGCTAATTCACATAAATCAGGATATCTGGCAGCACTATTTTTATCTTGATGTTAAAAATTAAAGAATCAAGAAAATTTTAAGAATTTTTTTACTTAGTCTACTGAGTAAGCTTGTTTGCATTAAAAACTCTTATTTTTTAATGTGCTCATTATATCGTTTTGTGTAAACCAATAATTTGTGTTAATCATGTTTGGGGTAAAAAAAAGTATAAAATGACATGTAAAAATATATAGAAAATTGCCAAGAAATGAAAAGCTATTTTGTGTTAAAAGTAATTTGCATTAGGCGTGTTTGTATTAACAAGATTTTACTGCTTAGATTTATAAATAAACCAATATACAGGTTTTTTGTTACAATTCAATCATATAAAATATTTGGTTTTTACAAGATTAAACAAAGACTGAGTTGTATCACAGCATGAATACTTAAAACTAATACAATAGAAACTAAAATAATAGAAACATATTTAAAAATTACTTGGTAAAAATAATGTCTTTGAAGTCAGTAAATTAAGACCTTACCTTTCAATTACTGTACCATTGTGAATCATCCATATATCACACAAAGTTCTTCCAATTAGAGTACCAGCAATCATAAGTATGAATGCAAACTAAAAGAAAAATAAATATGAGAAGAACATGCAACACCTCAACTCCATTGATGTAAAAAAAACACAAGCTAGTAAGAAAGTAGATAATGTGATGAATAGAACAGTATTAGTTTTGTTTTATAAAAAAAGCTTAACTTAGGTGTCTGGCTGGTATTTGATAAGATAATGTATAAGCACTTCTCTATAATATTTTTGTAAATTGGGAATAAAGAGATTTTGAATTGTGTTAACTTATCATTCAACTATCTGCTGCATATATTTTTTTTATGTACTTTGTGTTAATGGCATAATCCCCCCCCCCCTCCCCACTGAATTAGCATTAAAAGCAGTGCCAGTTCTTGCCACAAACTACTCATTTTTTGTTTTATGCTAAATGCTACATTACATTGTTCAAAATGTAGCATGCTACACTACAAACTACTGGAAAAAGTGGCGACTACAGTAGTTTCGCTACTTGTAGTGAACTACATTCGACCACTGGATAATAGAAATAGAGAAGTCAGACATGAGTATGATTCTTTTCATAGAAGTAGAAGAAATTCTTTAAACATAAGAGGAACATTGTAGAATCAAACTCTGCACAGTCTCTAACAGAACTAACTTTTATTTATCTCTCTTTTCTTTTCAAATCTATTGTGTAGATAAAATTCCTACAGATGTTATAGTTGCTGTCAAGGTTGCCAATCTGTCAGGATGGCCAGATAATGTGGGAAGAATCTGCAATACCTCAACTCTGTTAAAGTAAAAAGGCACAAGCTAGTATGTAAGTAGATGATGTGATGATTAGAACAGCATTAGTTTAATTTTATAGAAAAGACTTAATTTAGGTGGCTGGCTGGTGTTTGATAAGAGAATGTATAAGCACTTCTCTATAATATTATTTTTGGAAATTGAGCACAAAGTCATTATGAATTGTGTTAGCTTATTGTTTAACTATCTGCTGCTTATTTTCCTGTGTACTTCGTTTATACTAAATGTTAGTGTTCATTTTCAAATCCAGCATAATCAATTGAAACATTTTGTGGTGAAGATATTTTACTTATCTAACAATCCCACATAAATTCCAAAATTATCAAGAAATTAGTTTAAGATATTTCTCTAATACAAACACAAATCTTACCTCTTTAGAAATGATTCCAGGTAAAATAATTTTCAATATGCTTCTTAGCTGCCTATAATAAATAATTGCACATAATATATTACATGCAACATATGAATGAATATATGTTCATAAATATGGTGTTAAAAATAAAAACTAAAAAACACATCTCAAACGATAACCTTAATTAACAGATTAAGTTTTCCAATTAGACTGGACACTTTTTCCACTTAAAACTAATATGTTGGAAAATTACAACTCGAATAAAAGAACAATTATAAAAATCATTTCTCAACAATCTTAGTATAAAAAATCTTGCAGTATTTAGCACACAGAAAATCAAAGTAAATATAAGAAATAAGGAAAGATGAAATTATGAAACAAAATTTCTTTTTAAAAGGAGATGTTAAATTTCACACACAAATAAAAGGATGAAATGTTATTATTTTTATCGATAGTAGATTCATATCATCATCTTAGGTATTAATAAGATTTAATAAACACTATGATGTTTATTTTATTCAACTTGATACAGCATATAAAAAAAGCACATTTTTCTCAGGTTTTAACAGATAGTCACAGAATTACTATTTGTTGTTTTATAGGTTATGTGATAAAACAAAGAACTAAAAATATAAAAATAAAAATGAATAAATGGTATTTCTTTATTATAGCAATCGTTAGGGCTGAATTGGTGAGTGGTCAAAATGTATCAACAAGTTGTATGATATATATGATTTGATTTCATAGCCCGAGAGGGACTGCTCAGACGAGGGAACCAAGTCTGTAGAACATGCAGTACTATGTCCCTCCTGGTCCTTTATTAAGATCTTAGGGGGAAAAAAATGTTCAGAGCTTCAGTTGTTATATTCATCCATGATGTACATAAGTTATGACATAATTACCAAGTTGTACTCATATATAATGCACATGGCATATATATGAACCTGACAAACTCTTAACAGCAAGCAATACAGGGTTGGCAAGTTTCTTCCAAAGTGGAAAAAACCGCAGAAAAAACCGGCTGGAAGAAATAGGTTTCTTCCAAGTGGAAGAAACTGTTTTTCTTTAAGAATTTACCATATAAGTTGCAACTTTGTAAGATACAATAAAAATAAATGCATTTTCTAATAGATAACCTTAAGTAAATTTAATTAGACCTATGAAAATTTAATTATATATGATAAATTGATAATTACACCAGTTTTTTAGCCAAGATCACACACCTGTCTAAAGCTTTCCAATCATTGCGTATCTGAATAAAATAAGTGGGACTTTTCCGTTATGCTAACACCATGCCAAAATGTATGCTTATGTGCTATTTATTTCAACCCTCAATGTGCAAAGGATTTTTATTGCAAACCCTGCCAAGCATTGTGATTTGTTATTTATTGAGCATGAAACTTTTTAATTATTATTTACTTAATTGTAACCTCGCTAAACATCTTAATTTGCTATTTTTCAAATAAAAGATATTTAATATTAAGTTGTAACTAATATTTATTGTTGACACTGATATGGAATTTACCATTTGGCAGCTACCAGATGATGAGGAAGCTGCAATAAAATTGTTTCCGGACTGGATAAATAAAAGAAGTTAAAAAAAAAAAAAACTATGACTGTCTTCATTCAAAAAGTGAAATGTTTACTGCAATGCTAAGAGACATTTACAATTCTATGCCTGTCGTTTAAATTGAGTTTTATTTTATTAATTTATCGTATAATATTTATTTGTTATTTTATTTTAAGTCTACATTTGTATTGATTTAATAAAATAGTTTGTGAAAGTCTATAATTTTCAAATGTTATATTTTTAATTGCTCAATTTTTGTGCCAACATTTTTTTTTCCCAACTGAATCATTTCACAGGAATTTCATTTTATGCCAATTATTAGCAACGACAATGGTGTTGGTATAATGAAAATGTACCAAATAAATTTATCGAAAATACACAAAAACAATTTAAAGTAATTCAATTCAAACAGGAACATTTTTTTTTATAATTTAAACTTCTGTAACCAGTTGTAAATAGTACGTGGATCATTTACCTTATTGTAGAATGAAACTCCATTAAATTAAAGACAGTGCTTTTAATTTACACCCATTTTATTAAGGAAACTAATATACAATAATTACTGTATTAAAAGATTTCATTAAAATCTACATTTTCCTTACTACAGTGCAACATGGTATAACAAAACAAAGTATTTTAGCTTTAGGATGCTGCAATCAATTTCTCAATTTAGAATGGAGGAATGCAAAACATGAAAAAATTCTTATACCTGCAGAGTTTATTTTTAGAACATTTATCTTTTAAAATCAGCATTGAGATATGCATGCTAGTATACATAATTACAAATTTGTTTATTTTAAGTGTTGCACAATAGTTTTTTTTTAATATTGCATTTTTATATGATTAATAAAGAATTGGTATGTATTTTTTTTTTTTTTTTTTTTTTTTTTTTTTTTTTTTTTTTTTACAGAAATGACATAAACAATGAAAAAATCTCCACCCCCCCCCCCCCTCTCTAAAGTTGTAAAAAACATAACCTGTAAATACCTGCTGAACCTCAAGTTTGTTATTAAAAAGTAACTTATTTTTTCATAAATATTTTTAATATTAATTAAAGTTTCCCATTTAAATTTCATATAATTAGGTTTTGAATTTAATTCTTTTATATGGTTAATAAATTTTAATTTTGAGCATCTGTTTTGTTTGTTGGTGGTTTCTTCCATTTCTTCCAGTTTTTTCCATTTCTTCCGGTTTTTTCCAGTTTCTTCCACTGTCCTGGAAGAAACCCAACACTGAAGCAATATAATCAAAATTGCAGAACCTGTTGCAACAAGTATCAAATAAATTAACTACAGCATTTTCAATTGATTTACTAGATATAAAAAATTTTTTTAATGAAATGCTAAAAACCTTACTTAAAATTATCTTTTTCTTTAAAGATATTTTGACAAATTAGCAATTATTTTACAATGCTTAAAAGCAAAGAAGGAAAAAAGTACCATAAATTGAACAATTAGTTTAAAAACTGTTAAAAATTTAACTTAAATTTAATAAAATTTCAAATTGTAGAAAATATTTCCACCAACAAAGAGAAATTTGGGTGAATACATGTTTCACAGAAAACTTCCATTCAAAATATCTAAAAATAAAAGTTTAATTCTATTCTTATCCTACATTATTATAAAAAGATATAAAAAAAAAAAAAATACAGTAGAACCTCGGATCTCAAATGCCTCAGTTGTGGAACTATTCAGTTTTCAAACAAGAAATTAGAGCAAAGTTTGATTCAGTTCTCAAACAGTGGGAGTGTCATTGCAAAATCAATTGAATGAATGAGTTACCAAAAGCAATTGAATTGATTTTTTTATTCAAAGTGCACATACATGAGGTACAGTGACTGCAGAAATTTATACATTTTGAGATTCTAGTGCAGTGAGTTTACTGAATTGACCAATTTTTTTTTCATTCTTTGCTGGTTTTCATAGACACAAAGCAGGGTTGGCACGGTTTAAACCAAATGGTTTTTTTCTGAAAAAAACCAATTGGTTTTTTTGTTAATTTTTTTTAAGATTTTTTTCTTATATAATTAAGTTTTCAAATTATTTGATGTACAAATAACTTCTACTTCTAACTGAACAGCTCAACTCATTTCAGCAGTCAACCTGCATAAGTCACAGTTGCATCATAGTTGCACCTGTGTATGAATGGTCCAAGAGTTAGCATTTGAGAACAAAAAATGTCTAATTTTGGTAGAAGAAAAGATTTAGTTTGGTTATATTTTAATGAAGTAAAAAATGATAAAAGGAAAGGTTGTAGAGCTAGATGCAAAATTGTAATAAAGAAATGGAAGGTCAAGTAGCTAGGATGAAGAAACACATTGAAACTTGTAATAATTCTCATCATCATTCTGATTCTGATTCTGTTGATAATGGTAAGTACTTATTTTATCATTATTATTGCTGCTATTATTTTTAATTTTGAAAGAAAATTGTTAAAAATTTGTTAATAAGTTAAATATTTGTTAAATTCAAAATTTTTAATTTATCTGTAAAATTACAAGTAATGCATATTGAGAACACATTATGTATATCTTCATTCAGATGATTCTAAACTCTTATAAAAAATTACATTATTATTTGAAATGCTATTTGATTGAGAAGATAAATTATAAAAATCACATATATTATTATTTAAGTTGCATATGCTATTTGATTTTAGAAAGTTATATTCTATGAAATAAAAAATATTTATGTAATTCTAAGTAATGAAATTTTGGAAAAAACAAGAAAATTTTAAATAGACATTTTTTTGTTAGAGAACTTTATTTTGATAATCTTAAAATTACATTTGATAAAAGTTTGAAAGTTTTACAAATTAATCATATTATTAAGAACAAATTATGTGATCAGAACTGTTATTAAATGAAATTGTTAATTTTTAATTTATGCATGGCTCTTAGAGATTAAGTTTTCACCAATCATAAATATCCAAAATTATAAAAGACATGGTAATTTTATCTCGAGTATTAAATAAATTATCAAAAATAAATATATCAATATGATAGAGATGTTTACTTTGCAGTAAAACAAAGAAAAAAAAATGTCTTTGTATTGAATTATTGTTAATTATATGATTATGATTTTTGAAGTAATATGTTCTGTATCATTAAACAATTCTTATTTTTATTTTTGTGTAGATGATGTGTCAGTGTCACTATCCAGTATTTCAAGTTCTTTGGATTCAGCAATAACACAAAGAGCAACAAGTGAAATTGGTTCTTTAAAAAGGAAAAGAGATACTATGGACTTTTTTGTCAGTAAATCAACACCATCTCAAAAGCAAATGTTTGATGAACAAGTTGCTAGGTTTATATATGCTACAAATACGGCATTTAGCACTGTAGAGCATCCTGAGTTTATTAAAATGGTTCAGAGTTTCCGCCAAGAATATTCTCCACCATCAAGAAAACAAATTGCTGGGGATTTATTAGATCATACTCACAGCAAAGAAAAAGAAAAATGTGCAAATATATTAAAAAATGAAGTTGTCACATTAGGATTAGATGGATGGTCAAACATTCACAACGAACCTGTGATCTGTGTTACTTTAACAACAAAAGACGGGAATACATACTTAGCAGACACTATTGATACATCGGGAATTGCTCATACAAGTGAAAATCTGTATGATATTGCGACTACAACCATTAATAAATGCCAATCGGAATTTCAATATTTAATACAAGCATTAGTGACAGACAATACTGGAAATGTCCGAAAAATGAGGGATATGTTTGATGAAAAAGAAGAGTTTAATATTATTACTTATGGATGTGCAGCCCATATTTTAAATTTACTGGCAAATGATATAAGTTATCCAAATGTAAAAGAACAAATTTTGCATGTAATCAAATACTTCAGAAACAACCAATATGCAAATGCGTGCTTCAGAAAATATGCAAGTACATCAAAACTAATAATGCCTTGTGAAGTTCGCTGGAACTCATTTGCTGACGCTTTAGACAGCTATCTGAAACCATGGTCAGTTCTTGTAACTATATGCGAAAATAATAAAGACAAAATTGATAAAAATATCCAAAGTCTAGTTTCAAACATTTCATTGAAAAGAAATGCTGAAGACTATTTTCAACAATTAAAGCCAATTAGTGTAGCTTTAGATAAAGTACAAAGCCAAAATTGTACAATTGGGGAAACTGTTTTTCTTTTTAAAAATTTTAAAAAACAGATGGAAGATTTGAAACTGAATAAAGACATTATGAAAAAACTAGATACTCGTTATAAAATGGCAATAACACCAGCCCATCTTCTTGCTTATCTGTTGGATCCAAGAGCCAAGGATGCTGATCTCGAATTGTCATCGGAGGAAAAAAAAAAAGCATTGGAATATGCTAAAACAAAATTTCCCCAAAACAATTTATTATCTCTGATACTAAAATTTTGTGCCAAAAGTTCTCCATTTCAAAGATATCTTTTTGAGAATGATTTTAGTAAAGATGTATCAGCTATAGAATGGTGGCATATTCAAGAAAATGAAATCAAAAAGTTCAATGATGGTGTGTTGAAAGAAGTTGAAACGATTCTTACTGCAAAAGCGACTACTGCAAATGTAGAGAGAATTTTTTCTTCATTTGGTGTTGTACAATCAAAGTTACGCAACAGACTGGGTTTACAAAAAGCGGCAAAACTTGTTTTTTTGTTTAAAACATTAAACCCTAATAATCCTGTTTATTAACATAGAATCTTTATAGACATGTGTCGTACTTCCATTTTCTTAAAATTTTGAAAATTTATTCAATTTCCATGTTTTTAAAATGTTTCTTTTATATATATTTTTAAAATATATTTCAATTTAATTTTCTTACTGAAATTCAATTTGTTTTTTTAAATTGAATAAAAAAGTAAGTCTCACTTTCTTTTCTTTGCATTATTTTTATTTAAAAAAAAAAAAAAATTAGTATAGCATACCAAGGTAAAATTCTACATTATATCTTTATATTCTTATGTAACACAACTAAGTGTTGCTTATTAAAATGAAAAAATATAGGAAGGCAATAGATTAAGTCTTTAAAGAATTTAATATAAATCTTGCAATTAAATACTATTAAAAACTTTTAAGTATCAACATTAAGATACAGAATCCATTCTATGAATGCAATATGAAATACATAAACATATTAATATGTTTTATAAGTGTGCTAAATCATTTGGTAAACATGAATTACAGGTTGCATTTGGAAATATGTATATATAAAACAGCAATTATTTCTTCAACTTTTTTAAAAAGTAATCTTTAAAAATTATTTAAAACTTATCACCATTACTGTAGAACCTGACGGCACAAGTGATCATGTTCTATGTATTACATAGGAAACTTTTGTATATACATAACTGTTTTGAATTTGAATGTAAATGATGTTAGCTCAGCTCTAAATAAAATTTAATGATTTGAATTTGTACATAATTAATAACAATTGTTTATTTATTTTGTTTAAACTGTTTTCAGAATATATATATATATATATTGTTATTGTAATATTAATCATTCTTGTCAATGTTAAATTTTATTTACTGATGTGCATATATGTAATTAAAAAAGATACAAAAAACCCGGTTTAAACCAAAAAAACCTGGTTTAAACCAAAAAAACCGGTTTTTTGCCAACCCTGACACAAAGAGTACATATATGCAATATAATGACCCAGATGATAAAGAATTTCATGCACATTGATATTCAAAAACAGCAAATTAATTATTGGCCTAATGATCTAAAACAAATAAGAATGGAAAAGTCTTTTCTTCTCCTCAGTCTTAAGTCATTCGAAGTTCACCAATAAGAGTATGGGTACGATTTTTGTTCAACTTTTATTAAAATGTTATAAATTTGTCATTGTATCCTGTAATGTACAGGGTACTTATGTATTATAAATGCCAGATCAGGTCAGCACAGATTATACTGACTATAGTAACCTTTATTTTTTTTTCGGTACTTCTCATTTATCCTCTTGACCACTTTCTATTAAAAAAAAAAACGTTGCCAAGCTATTCGCCAAACTGTAACACACAATAAACAAATGAAGTAATGTTGCCATAGGAATCTAAGAAAAGAAAAGAAACTAATAATTCGAAAAAGCTTCACTCACTTACTAAAGTGTCTAGTTCTGTAACTTTAAACAATAATATTTACAATATATTAGTGAAGACAGAAGAAAAAACTTCAATATTTATTTATTTATATTATTATTTTTTAATTATCATGGTGGATAAATGTTTGTGACGTCAGTTGAAATAGATTTATTGTACGTAACTATACATCACAACAATTTTCCAATGCTTTTTATTTTTTAATATCATGCTGTCGCAGTTTACAGATGTAATTGTTACGCCAATTAACGAAATAACAAATGAATCAGTAAAACATCATTAAATTTACAGATAAACGTGAAATTAAAAATCACTTGATCTTGATGACGACATAAACGTGCATCTGACATCAAGTGAATATGACGCCACAGTCATGCATTTTTGGCGTTAAATCCTATAGTTTGGCGATAGTTTTGTTTATGAAAAGTGGTCGACAGGATAATGGAGAAGTACCTTTTTTTTCTTTCTACATTGTGACTGCATTTTATATTTTGTATTTTTAATTGTGATGTGTGCTTTAACTCATTTTCTTTCAACATTTTTTTACATTCTGCATTTTGAATAATACGTCTGAAGAATTTCCAAAGAACTGAAACAGAAGTATTCTTTATTTCCAGGAATATGGCACTATTATACCAAAAAATACAAGAATGTTCCAACTTCCATGAACTGAAATTGTACATTAACAATTATATTATGTGGAGATGCAATGAAGATCAATGCAGACAGGGTATTTGAATAAAGGAGCAATTCATATGAGGAGTAGAAAATCTATTCATAAGTTGCATTATACTTAATATATTTCCAAATTTCATATTACTTTGCCATATATCTTAACTAACTTATTGAACAGATATTTACAAAGCAGATATTTACTTTTAGTTGTTCACATGTTTTTTCCTTAGTCACATTTGAGTTTTATCATATTTAAGAACCATTCTTGTTTAAAATTCGATTAATAAATAAACTGTAGAGACCAATTTAAATACTAAAATTAAACATAATAAAACATGTTGAACATGGTTTATTTTTGTTGAGATTTATATAATGCAGTAATCTTTCATATAAATTTACTTAAATTTTTTAACAGGCTTAATAATTTTTGAGCAATATTAAAGTGATTTTGAATCGGAAACAGAAGATGATTGGTGATTGGCAATCACTTGGCACAAATATGCAAGTACCATGTATTATAATTTTACATTTTACTGTATTATACACATACAGCATATTATTTGAAACAGGTAACTACAGGCAGTAACTTGGGAATCAATCAATTGTATTTTCATTATTTCTCATGGTAAAATTTGATTAGTTTTTTGAATAATTGTTTGCAACGAAATGAGTTCGAGAACCAAGGTAACACTTTATATATATTCTAAAAGAAAGCATGTTATTGATATCTTACCTAAAAAAATTTGTATCTACTTGAACTTTGACTTTTTTTTCTTCTTTCTATAATAAAAATCAAAAGATAGTAATGTCAGTAAAAGGTGGTGATTTCTCAATCATGTATTAATAATTAAGAAAGAGCTTAATTAAAAAAAAGGGATACTTGTCTATTATCCGGTCAACCATTTTCTATTAAAAAAATAGCTGTCAAACAATGGGATTTAATGCCAATAAAGTAAAAATTGGTGCCCGCCTAACAGAAAAGTACCAAAATGATAAAGGTCTGGGATTTTTCATCGACATAACTTAATGCAATAAATTATTTTCAAGATAATGGGATTCTGATGAGACTATCTGCAAACGACTGGCAAATAACAATGTAATGTTAAAAACTATGATAAGAGAATATCTTAAAAAAAGAACATAGTTAGACAGTTCTAAAATCATTTGTAACTGCATCAAGGTTTATTTATGGCTGGTCAGATGAATCAACATTGATCAAATGTATAAAAAACGAGTTGAATTTAAGCAGGCTACAGTGATTAATTGGAATCAGAGAAGCTCCTAGAAAGATATTCTGTAAAAATCAGAGTGCCGGATTGTAGAAATTAACATCTTTTTACAAAGAGAAAAATTCAATCAAATATTTTTTTTAATATCCGGCAGAGTATCTTCCTGAAATCTTCCTTATTCAGGAAACACAGACGAAGCATTCAGCCATGATTATTGGCCGAAAATTATGAAAATATAACAAATTTACATCAAATGAATGTGATGTAATAATTATGCTATTTTGGCATTAAATCTTACTGTTTGGCAACAGTTATTTTGCTATAGAAAGTGTTCGATGGGATAATAGAGAAGTATAAAAGAAAAGCAAATATAACTTAACTCACTTGAGCATAAGCACATGCCACTTCATCTACAAGTTCGGCCCTATTTATTAAAAAAAAAAATAAACATTTTACATGCAAATAATTGTATAAAGAAAAACTATATAAAAAGTTATTAGCTGTTACAATTTAATGTTATTTATATGGCACTTTGTTATAGAGGCCTTGGCATAACTCCATCTTAAGAAAGAGTGATTTTATACCAAATATTATAAAAAATCATGAAAGTGAAATGGCGACAAATGAAAATATTTATTATCAGATACAGCTTATCTACGTGTATAAGTTAAACAAACTGCTTCTCAATGTACTATATATTAAATAGTGTAAATATAAAACAAACTGTTTGTGCATTTGATACACTGATTGTTATTTCATAAGTTATAACAATCTAATGAAGTTTATAAAAAAAATAAAAGTAGAGTGGACCCGTAAAGTGGACCAGTGTGCCCCAATTCTGGGACACACTGGTCCACCCATCGGGACACAGTGGACCGCTGTAAGGCATTATCTGAAATACAATATAAATCTATTTTTCATTAATCTAGTTCTTTTTTATTTCCCCTTTACCCGCAAAATAACAGTAATATAAATTTACAAGTAACGTTTTAAGAAAAAAAAAATATATACATATATATATATTTTTTTTAAATAACAGATTAATACAGGAACAATTTTTCAATTTAGTTGAAGTTACTACTTACGTACAAAAAAATCAGTGCACATTAAATTTGCAAATGAAATTCTAAAATACTTATCAGGGGTGCAGAAAATGTTTTTACTCCCAACATTTCCCCCAATCCATATGAAAATTTCCCCCAAATTTTACGATGTGTTATAGGCTTAAATAAATTCTGTATTACCGTAGGTACAGAAAATTTTGCAATATACAAGTCGCATCTTTAAAAACCTATAGACTGAACTTGTAACATGCCAAGTTATTGGAAATGTAAATTAAGTTAATGCATGTAAGTTTTAATCTAATTCTTATGCCTAATATTTATTAATAAATGGACAGTTTTAAACAACAAATACAATGTTTTTGTTTACCTTTTCTGATAAATTGTCAATTATTGAGAAACTTCAATCTTCCACTGTCTTTGTGGATGTTGTCAATCACTTTTGATGTTTTGTAGATCTTGAGTCTGTTTCTTGAAGAAAATCTAGTGAAATGATAATTTCCACCATGAAAATGTCTGTTTAAGGATGCTTTTAATAATTCCGTAGCTTTATGCACTGGAGGTCCATTCCACGATATAAAAACTTCATGAAAGAGATTATCCGATTTTAGGGTTCTATTATAAATGTGATTTCCAATAACAGAGCCAACAGATTCACAAACACACTCACTGCAAATTTTCAAGCAGTTTTCAAGGAGGTAAACTATTTCTGGTACATCAGTGTACACATCAGGATTGGTAAAAGCTTCTTTTATAATACCACTGTCTTGATCTAGAAGTGATGGTTTCTTTTCAGAATTCAGGATTTTTAAAAATTAAATTCAGTTTTTAGAATGTTTTTCTTCAACGTTACCGTTTTATCGAGTTCCTTCGACGAAATTTTCCGTTTTTTTTTGGCGATCTTCCGACGCAATTAGCCATTTTTTCGCGATCTGTCGGCAGAATGCTCTGTTTTTTCGCGATCCGACGACTAAATTTGCAGTTTCTTTGATGAAATTGACCGTTTTTTCGTGATCCTTCGACGAAATTGGCGTTTTCTCCGCCAAAAATTCGCATTTTTCTGCAATCCTTCAAAGAAACTGATGGTTTTTTTTACTAGCTTTTGACGAAATTCACGCTTTTTCACGGCCTTTTGACTAAATTTGCGTTGTTTTCGCGATCTGTTAATGAAATTAGCCATTTTTCGCGAACTTTAAATGAATTTCATGTTTTTTCCGTGATTCTTCGACGAAATTTGCCATTTTATTCGCGATCCTTCGACGGAGTTTGCCGTTTTTTCGTGTAATTTACGCTCTATTAGCGCGTCTGTGGCATCGCTGTATATGTTTTTAGTCTGCAGGTGCGCTAAAAAGTCTGCAACACACGTCGCGTACATTCTGCCACAAGGTGGATGTGTATCTCCAATTTAGGTTTTTGCCGGTTACACTTCTTTATCCTTATCAGATGCTGAATTTTCCAAGGAAAGCTATTTTAATTTATTACATTAATTTAGAAAAACTAAACTCTAATAAAACAAAACCTAATACGCACCTCTTTTTACAATTAATCAAGGAAGAGAAAAATATAAATGAATGTAACCTGCTCTGTGCATTTCATTTTTTTTTTTTTTTTAAATATCTCTGAAAGCTTTTTCCCCGATCTTGGTGATTTTTGAGATACGTACTTTACTATCTTTATTAAATTAAATGTGAAATTTTGATAAAGATATTTTAATTTCTCAGAGTTTTAGAATTTGAGGGAAAAAATACTAGTCCGAAGTGCTGATTAGCAGGCAAAGAGAGAAAGTGTAAACAGAAACTGCTAGCTAGAGATGCAACGGATGTCAATTTGGCCGGATACTGGACACCGGATATCCGGCATAACTTGCAGCCGGATATCCGGCCATCTTGCTGCAGTATGTTTTGATCTGTTCTTTTTAAAATTTTAATTTATTTTTAAAGAAGCGGGTTTAGATTAGCTAGCCATCACTATATTATTTTCTTTTTTATCTAGTTTTTAATTTTCTATTAACAATTATTTTTATGATAATTTCAGTGTTAGTACCAATATTATAATTACATTATTTTAAATTTTTAGTTATAATAGTATCAGCTAAATAGTTTAGAATATGAGAAAAAATTACTACTGAATACTTTGGAAAGACAATATTTAATACTTTTATCTTCCCCTTTTTCTTTAAGAGTATGATGTTCAAGCTGTAAACTCTCCTCGTTATTGCTTTAATACTTACCTTATCTTTTATTGCTTTACTTAACTTAAAAATACTTAAAATTTTTTATATACTTTATGCTTAAAAATTTTTTGTGTTGTGATAACAAAAACTTGTTCTTGCTTGTTGCTACTAACACTAACATAACAACTGAATTGCATAACAACAAAATTGGAATTTTAATAGTAAACTATTGGTTTAGTAATAGTAGATTATTTTCATGAAAATAACTTGAAACTAAATATTTTTGTAGCAAAAGGTTTTTTTTTTTTTTTTTTTTTTCTTCTTCTTGAACTTTATTCTAATCTATGCACAACTTTACCTTATAAAAACAAGTTTTGTGTTATGGAAACAGAAAACTTCTTGCTTGCTACTATCACAGCAAAAAAGGTTCTTATTTGATAAATCATTCTGTCACTTTTTCCTTTTTAACTGTGTTTGTTGCTCATATATGCAGGCACATGTGTATGCATAGTCATAGTTGACTGCATGTTTGCTCTTTTATATGTTTAGAAACACAATTTGCCATAAATATAAGTAAATTATTTTTAGTTTAATAAATTAATGCTTTTAATTTTTCAAGATTAAACTTTAGGCCTTTTAATCTGGAAATTTTAACAATGAGTTCAATGAAATAATTTCTGGCCGGATGTACTGCCGGATAATCATAATATCCGGCTACTGCCAATTATCCGGCATAGTGGCCGGATCAGCCGGATACAGTATGTTTGTCGGATATCCGTTGCATCCCTACTGCTAGCGCCTGTGAAGAATATCCAAAGGTCACGGCCTACTAACGCAACGTAGCAGAATGATTCATGAGTTCTGGATTTGATAGAAAAACAAGAGATTTTGATGTTTCATTTTATTTACATCAAGTCTATTACAACTGCTAAAAATATAGCAGATTGTTTTTTTTAAAAATACAATTAATAAAGTATTACCATTTTTTTAAAAATTTCTTTGTTTCTTCTATTTGCAGTTTGTAAAATCCTTTAATATTATCTTATTAAATACATAAAAGTGTATAATTTATGGCCGTTTTTCTGCTACTACTGCAAACTATGCAATGTGCAGACTATCCATGCAAAATTATGCAGCATAAAATATATGTGGATTTTTATGGATAAATGTTAATACCCACATGGATGTTTTAAAAATCGATCCTTCCCATTAGAGCCCTGTATCGGGTCGGGTAATACGTTTTTACCCTTACCCGATCTGTTGATTCGATTGGCTCTAATTTTTTGCTGCGGATCGGGTTGACTATCTTTTTCACTGCGGGTCAGGTTGATTTTAATATTTTTAGGTTTCAGGTTGTATTTTAAATCTCGGGTCCGATTTTTTAATGTCAGAATATTATACCAGATAAAAAATGTACTTAATTTTTTTTTTCCTAAGATAATTCATTAGAAAAAGCCTTAGAAATTCGGAGGATCGCGATTGCGTTAATTACTCTGGAACGACGGTGTTTTTCTACCCCGAAATTTTTTTTCGACTTTTTTGTCTGGCGTATAAGTTGCCCCCCCCCCCTCCCCCACCACTTTGACGCGGATTATTTTTCCAAAATTTCTCGCCTTATTCGCGAGTATATATGGTACATATTTTTCTGAGATCGATTTTGTGAAAGTCGCCATACGGATCTTTTTTCTATCTCAGGGAATTATGTCATTCCTTGTTAAAATCAAAATCAATTGTATATTTTTTCGCAAAATTTCCCCAGATGGCTAAAATTTCCCCCGATCCTAGATCGCCGGATCGGACATATTCTGCACCCCTGATACTTATGAGTAAGATTGAGCCTGGAATTTTCCTGAAATACTTTTGTTTCTGGGAGCAATATTATGAAATCATTGACATCAACAATAGATTGATCTACAGTTTTGAGAAAAATAAACTGATTTCCATTCAGTTTGCGTCTCATGAATCTTATTTGAATAGAATCATCACCAATTAGAGTAAAGTTATATTTATCAAAGGCAGTAAATACAAAACAAAATATTTCTTACTATGCTAAATAAATTGTTATTTTTCTTTGTTTACTTTATTTTACAGTTAAATAACTACTTTAAAACAATATTTCTTTATAGAAAATAAGCAATTATTAAATATTTTGAACATTCTGCATTACAGGAGCAGAATGGATTGTGGACCACTGTGCCCCATGTTGAAGTTCAATAAATAATCATATTAATATTGTCTATAGCTTTCTATTAAACATATTAACTTTAAAGTTAAATAAAAACAAGTATCTTAGCTTTGCAAAAAAGCTGTTTTATCGGATTTATCTACAACCTATAATTACTAAAAAAATTAAAATATGATGATGAAAAATTTTACTTTTAGAAGCTCAAAACAACCAATTAGGATAAAATAGTTCAATCTGAGCTAAACATATTTTATGAAGGCTATAAATAATCAGTGCAGTGCTGTTGTCTATTAGGATAGGAGAGAAGTTAAAAAAAAAAAAAAAAATTAAATAAATAAAATATTAGGGGGTGGTCCAGTGTGTACCGGTCTCCCCTATTAACTTTTTGGTCAAAATTTTCTGTTTATGCAGTTTATGAGATTGTTTTTGCATGTTTTATTGTACTCTTACTAAAAAACTCCGAAATGAAAAGACAACCATGATGATAAATTAAAATAGCAAAATAATATAACTTAAAGGCATTATACTTTAATCTTCTGCTACAGAGGAATAACAGAGTTTAGAAGAAAACGGTTAAATTACTCAAGGAATTAATAATTCCATTATAAATATTGGGTATGTTTATAACTTATCAAGAATAGCACAAAAATCATATATACATTACGTCACATATATAAAATATTCAGACAATGATTATAACACAAAAATATTAAGAAATAACTATAGCTTAATTTAGTCATCAAGGAATAAAAAATACCTTTTCCTTCCTCTGCGTAATCGTATAGTAGCTACATAGTATACTACACCGACAGAAGCGGCTATTAAAGCCGAATTTCTAGCAGCAACTTTACTAAAAACTGGAGCCATATTTTTTCACGAAAACAGTGTATAATCTAAAAAAGTTAATGTTATTATAAAATATACAAAAAGGTGTTCAATTAAAGGTCCATTTCATTAATCCTTCCTGATATTTTGTTTTTCCAGGTGATGCGATGCGGTTACGTTAATATTGCAGCTAAAACACAACATGATCCGGTCAGGCAGGTTCTACTTGAAAAAAAAAGAAAGAATATTTAAAAAATACCATAAATACATTCGTGAAAATTTTAAACAGTATTTCATGTACTTTTAATAAACTCAATTTAATGAATCACTTGTCACCGCAGATAACTTGTTCGTCCATTTAAAAACTAATATTAGTGATCGCTGAATGGCAATTTGTTTTGACTTGCTGTTTGTAAACAAATGTGAATTTTAATTCTAATGCATCATATGAAAATTTAATTCTTTTATTATTATAGTGCATTATTTAACTAAATTAAATTTTCTCGTCTAAAAAATCATGCATTTGTGTAATTTTTTTCTCAAACAGTCATTTAGAATATTTACTGTGGCAAATGTTTACATTTTTAGAGGTAGCGATAAACATTTGAATACTATAAATGATGATTATAGATTTATTTTTTAATTATTCATGTACATAAACTTTCTTTTACAATTATTGAATAACTGTTTGATAAATGTTTCGAAGTAAAATGTTGGGAAAAATATAAGTTTATCAATTTAATTATCGGAACCTTCGAAGTCTCCTGATCTTGGAATAACTAAGATACTAAAAAAAGTTCGTATTTTAAGTTATTAAAAAAGAAATTTAATATCATCATAATCGGGTCTATTGCTAAGTTTGGCATCAAACGAGTGATCCTAAAAACATTGAAGATTAAAGTGTAAATCCTGAATTTAGGTAGCATTAAAAAGTCACGGCAAAAAAAAAAAAAACTTGTGCCGGATCACAATTGCTAAAATATGCCATTTGACAGTGGAGCAGATTACTGAAGATTAATAATCGAAAAAAAATCTTTATTGATAAATATATTTTTAAATAATCACCAATTCCGGCTAATAGTCTGTAATCACAGGTTGGTGTCAAGCATGAAAGATTCGGGGGCTATGATGTCATACACTCACGCACATTTTTTTTTTTAATCGGTTATAAAAAGGAAAAAAGTTGCCAAATTTAGGGGATTTTTTCCTTTAATGGCAACCTAGCCATTGTATTAAGTTCTTGGTTTGGCGCGGGCTTGAAAATCGCGCCAAACATCTCTGCGTGAGTGTAAAGCATCTGTTCCCCATTCCAATTGGCTAGAAACACAATTATTAAAATTTTCCTGCAGTTTTTATAACCATGTACTTTTAAAGAGGAAAAATAATCTAAAGATTAATAATATATTTTCTCATGTTGATATCAAGAGGAATACAGTAATAGGATGTATCCCACTTTGATTATATTTTAGTCCTAAATTGTATTGCTCTGTGTTTTTATATTTGTATTTTAGCATTTTAATTGTTGCAAAGTTTCGGGGATATTTCTGTTTAATAAAAATTTCAAATTTAACTTTTCATATTGGAAACTGACGGTAAGAGATGTAGATATTGGAATTATATACATATATATTCTCTGGTATGCATTATTAATTGTAACAAATAAAGTGCAGTTGTGAACTGTAATTGTGCAGATTTTTAGTGCACAGTTTTTTTATTATGCTATTATGAGACCATCGTGTCAAGAATTTATTTTATCGATGTTAGTATGTATTTGTCACCACTCATCAGTGATGTCCTAATAAATTTGTATTGTACCATAACTAAATGTAATACCTTTTAAACATACACTCAGTATTAGTATACACAAGTTCGTCTTATTTGTGTATGGACAGTCCAAAGCTTGTGGATTTCTTAGAGTTTGCTTTCTTTTATACTTTTTCGGTAGTTTGGGGTTATAATGGCCCCCGACAATGAATCGCCAACAGACAGAGGTATATTGCTTGCCAAGTTATGTGTAACATCTCATCAAATGTTTGCAGTCCTTAAAAAGCAACTTTCGTGTTTATGCTATCATCATATTACTTTTCCGTTGATATTCCAAAACATTTTTTATAGTTTTTTTTTTTTTAAATTGCATGTTGTATTGTTTTTTTTTAAATCAGCTGTATTTATTTTGTATAAGTAAAGAAACAATCTTTGATTTACAAAATACTGAGATGGATGCAATCTCATTTTTTTCAAAAGTAAAAGCTTTTACCCAACAAACAACTATGGAAAAATGGTCATGATAGGAAACTATATGTCACCAATGATGAAGCTATATGGAGATGCACCGTAAAAGGTTGTAAAAAAAAAAAAAAAAACCTGTTGGAAATTGGTTTGCCTTGCCATTACCTCTAATTGTATCGTATCTTACAGAATTTATGTGGAGAATAAAAAAAAATGTTTTTGATTAAATATTAAAAGCAATTTTGGAAATATGGCCTATAAAGTAAGGCATAAGATTAAAAAGTTGTTATTCTTTTGAAACATTGAAAGCAATTGTTATGAATTTGTTAAGAAACATTGTAATATATTTTTATTAATATTAAATATCATATTATTTAGTATAACAGTATTTATTTTTATACTTCTATTATATATGCACGCTATGTTCTCATTTCACAAGCTTGGCTATGACCTTGAGATAATCATAATTTTGTGGGCTTACTCTTTTTTATTGTTTATTAGCATTAACTGTTGAAAACATTAAGTTATGTTGGTAGCAAATGAAAAGGATCCAGCTAAAATAAAATTATGGTGTACACTTGTAATGAAATATAATGATAATAAGAAAAAACTTTAACACAAAACTATTATACAATGAAAATGCAGACATGCAATAATCAATTCAATCGCAATCAGCTTTGTAGATTTATATTCTCTACACTTCTTAGCCTTATTTTTTTTTTCAAAGATTTGTGTGTGTGTGTGTAGTAAGAAGGAGAATTCCACTTCATCTCCCTGTGTATGCACATGAATTTAAGTTTTGTTATCTTATATAAAGTTTTAATATCTTAATAATTCATAGAAAAAAATTAGTACACTTGGATTTCTTCTCATTATTTCATTATCTGGTACTTGTTGGGTTCGCTTGCTTGTATTAAGTGATTAATTGCTGAGTTTGCCAGTGCTTATCAGCAAATAAAATAGTAAATCCAAAAGTAAGTAACATAAAGTATGAAAAAGGATTCTTGGGCAGCATAAAGTACAGAAGAATTAAAAAAACTGAGTACAATCATTACACATTCAATCATACATACCTACAACTTTATTAATTTAGAAGCCAGCGTTTCCTTTCAAAATATTCATAGACTATGGGGTTCCACTAACAAGGGAACCACTTTTGGTGCAGCTCGCACCTAGCATGAGACATGGTGCATTTTGTAGCCCTATACATAAAAGTTAGAGAACCGATAAAATTTCTCTGTTAAAATCATATTTTGTATGTTTTTTATATTATTATTTTTTTATTATTAAATTTTTAACTGTTAATTTCATGCCAAAAGCGAGTTAAGTCACCAAATAGGGTGCTACAAATCCAAACCACTTCTCACTCACACAGCAGAAAATTATGATATTTGGCTAGGGTTGCCGATAAAAATTCTACAGCCAATGTTGCACCACCAAAAATGCAATTATAATGTTGTATTTTTTCAAAATGAAATTCAGAGATTTTTAAAGTAATTTTAAAACTTTTTTTAATATTTTATTCTTACTATTAACTAAATTGTATTTTAAAGGGCTTTTTTCAAAAAACTTCTACGTTAATGTTCCAATAAGTGGTCTCAAAAATTGTATTTTCAGAAAGTTATGCTACTGTAAAATAAACTAGTTGTTGAGGGCCACTGTAATACTTACCCATCATGGATATGCATAATATAAAATATTAAAATAAAAAATGTATAAACTACTTATAAAGTGCATTGCAATTCGAATAAAATCGTGGCTTGATGACATCATAAACTTTAAAGGCTCGATTACTGAATTGCTTAAAAGAAACATCCTCATAACTCCAAAAAGAATAATCCTATTAACTAACGGTTTATTGCATCTGATTAAGCGTCTCATTTCCAATTAAATATATCTTTAAATTGAAATTTGGTTGAAATACAGGGGCATGAAAAATCGAAGAGTGTGGAAAATAGGATTACAAATATCTCAGCAATTCATTATCCGATCAACTTCAGGCTTTATGCAAAATTTGTTTTTTTTATTGTCTTTTATATTCACTCCTTAAAATAAACAATTTCAAAAATTTTTATATACCTTTTATCAGAATGAATATTTCGAGAGTCCGAAAAAAATAGTTCTGGATAATCGAGGTTACTGAAATTCAATAAGCTTCTTCCCTTTATTACATACTAAGTGCATACAAAATTTCAAGTCTCTATCTCAATTTTTACGGGAGATAGAGCGTTTACAGACACACAGATGGACAGCAAATTTTTTTTTCCTAAAAATATGTTTTTTGAATCTCCAG
The DNA here is from genome assembly GCA_963931845.1 of Maratus michaelseni. NCBI lineage: Eukaryota > Metazoa > Arthropoda > Arachnida > Araneae > Salticidae > Maratus > Maratus michaelseni. The sequence continues at coordinate 104,638,486 of OZ007598.1, read as the reverse complement.
TGTCTGAAACGTGGAAATTCGTCAAAATTTTTTTTTCGATTTTAAAAACGATTACAAGACTTACCCTATACTACGTATGATGGGTAAGTAAAAAATATGATTTTAACTGAAAATTTTCATCGATTCTCAAATTATGTAGTATAGGGTAGAGATCTGCACGGGCCGGGCCAAGGTCCGAAGCCCGTACTCGGCCGGGCTCGGGCCTATTTTTCTTCACGGCACTCGGGCCATATTTTTTACTGAAGGCTCGGGCCGGGCCGGGCTGGGCTTTATTTTTTTTCTGAAGAATAAGGCTGTGCCTTAAATTATTCTTTTCGTACAGAGCCGGGACTGGTTCCATTTTTCCTAGTCTTCACGCCTCAAAATTTTTAGTCCTGGTTTTGACCCGTATGAAAATCATTGTCTCGGCATGCCTGGTCTGTTCGAAGGTCAGTAAAATAAGATCTGGCATAAAAATCTTTGCAAAACATGCATACATTTTTAAATCGCCATTATTTTATAATTAAGCATTAAAATTTATTCTTTTTAAAGAATAGTAGATTTATACACTTATTAAAATATGGCTAAATTAAAATATAGTAAAACGTCTGAAAAAGAACCTGCTTATGACGGAATCCTGTCTTAAATTGAAAAATGTGTTGATCCATTAAAAATGAATATTCTAATACGTAAGAAAATAATATAATAATACATTTACACCTGATAAGAAGGCAAATTGTCTATAACTCATTTTTTTCTTCCCTATGCAATTCCATCTTAGAAGATTTTACTGTATAGCATTTTTTTTATTTTTAACACTTCAATAAATGGAATATGGATTAACAATATTGATGATAACTTAAACACATACATACAACAAATAGAGATTTATTAAAAAATACACATTCCAGCTTGCGGCACCTCTATAAAAATGTAGATTATAAACATGAAAAAAAAAAGGCTAAGATAGAAATGTTTGTTTAGATCTCCTCCTACGAGGCAAATTTTTAACCAAATCGACGTAAAAATTATGTTTTGTAGAAATTTACTCGGGCCGAGATTTTAACTTTTTTCCGGGTCGGGCCGGGCTCGGGCCGAACTTTTAACTTTTAAATCGGGCCGGGCCGGGCCAATATTTTTTTTGTTTGGGCCGGGCCGGGGCCGAACTTTTAATTTTTGTATCAGGCCGGGCCGGGTCAAATTTTTTTTGTATGGGTCGGGCCGGGCCCGGGCCTAGAAATTTCGGCCCGTGCAGACCTCTAGTATAGGACTTTAAAATGCACCAGGTCACACTGCTAGGTACGAGCTGCACCAAAAGTGGTTCCCTTGTAAGTAAAGAAAAAAAAAACCTAAGATGGCACATGAACATCTTGAGATGATGTACCTAGCTGAGTTCATGTGGCGGCAATAATGATAAAAAAAAATGTTACTACTATATATGTCATATTAACTACTATTTTCTGATTTATGGCTACCTGAAAAATAAATCGCAAATTCTTTTTTAAGTTTTAATTTGTATTTTTAGAAATAAATTAAACTAGGTTAAAAAAGAAATCATTATGATGCCTAAACTTGGTGGCAAGTTTTCCTTGTGACACTTTGGTCATAGGTAAATAGACTACTACAGTATGGGATCTGTTATCTGGAATGCTTGGGACCTGGGGTATTCTGGATAAAGGGTTTTACTGTAATTCGGAACACTTTACTATAAGTATAAGAAATTTACAAAATAACTAATTTCACAAATAGTGATTAACGTGAATAATATATGTAAATACATATGTACAATTTTTTGCATTTAATAACTTATTTGCACAGAATAAAAAACATTCTAAATTACAATTCAAATTATAAACATATTACATTAACAATTAAAAATTAATTTTGGGACTTTGTAGCAGAATCCTTTGATTTCGATCTTTGGAACATTTCTATTAAAGTTGGTTACTTATAGTATGTTCTTTTGCACTAATTGTTCTTGTATCCTGTATACTGATATGATTTGCTGTTCATGGAAGTAGCATCTTTGCTGCATTCCACAAATCAATTGTTCAGTGAAAATTATCAGTTGCTCCATAATTTTTTTATATTTATTTATTGAATTTGTAAATTAATGAATTCAAGCAATATCGTTTATTTATTTATTTTTTTTTTGTGTTGACTCTAGAACAAAAGGGCCCTTGAGTGAGAATTCTTAAAAAAAGGCACACTGTTCTCAAAAAGAGCTCTCTTGCACCCTGTTTCAAAAACATATTTTGAACTCGATCATTTAGAGTCTTCGAGAATCTTGCGATATTTTTTTAATTTCGTGATTTTTTCTTGCAATTGATTGACAAAGCAATATCTGAGATTTTTTCCTCGATTGACAAATAATTTTTGTGATTTTTTTCCTGCAACCGATTGAAGAATTTTTTAATTTTTTCTGACGATCGACTGACAAATTCTCAATTTTTTTTTCCTGCAATCAGTTGACGAATTTCGCTCTATTTTGCTTCTATTGATTGGCGAAATTTTCAGCTATTTCTTGTGACCAATTGCTGAAAATCGTGAATTTTTTTTCAGCAATCAATCTTTGAATTTTGCATTTTTTCCACAACCGACTGAAGAATTTCATGATTTTCTCTGACAACTGGATGACGAATTTTGCAACATTTTCCCCGCAAATGATTGATGAATTTCACGATATTTTCCTTCTACCAATGGATGAATTTTGTGTTTTTTTCCACGACTGGTCGACTTATTTCAGGATTTTTTCATGCAACTAATTGCCAAATTTCGTGTATTTCCCGTGAACAATTGGTAAATTTCTAGATTTTCCCCCTCTACTTACTGGCGAAAATTGCGGTGTTTTTTTCATGCGTTCGATGGCCTAATTTCACAATTTTTTTCCTGCAACTGGCTGAACAATTTTGCTATCTTTTTTTATGTTTTTGATGTGAAACAAATTAAGCTTTGCTTATCATTTTGCATTCTGGTTTTCGAAGCTTTCCAGATACAAGGATGCTGGATAACAGATCCCAGACTGTACTATCAATTATTCTGTTCCTTAATTTACATCTGAAAGAAATTTGTTTTTTATTATCTCCTAATGTATTTAATGTTTATGTTTTACATCTATTTTTTTGTAAATAATTATTATTTTTCATTATTTTTAGGTGTAGTTACTGGCAGTCAAAGTAAAATTCTTAAATGTTTAGAAGCAAAAATTGAAGCAACTGGCCCAATATCAGTTGCTGATTATATGAAAGAAACTTTGATATCTCCTAATTTTGTAAGTAAAACAGTTGCTATACTTTTTTCGTTTTTTTAAACTGTAATTTATGCCTGGTGATATTGCATCTAAGTTACCAAAGAACAGATGTGATAAATAAATTACAGTAATACCCTTGAATAATGGGCATCTCAGGACTGCAGAATTTGTTCACTATTTGCAGGTGTCTGCTGTTCAGAGGCATTGACGAAACTATTCTAAATTTTACCTGAGGCAAGGTAGTAAATTGGTACTTTCCTTCTCCCATAAATATTTTTAAAAGAAAATTTGGCACTTACGTATTATACATGCCAGGAAGATAGATTGCCAATCATGTTTGTCATGGTCAATGGCCAATTGTGTTCAAAATAGTAATTTAATATATATTTATTCAATGCATAACATTGCAAAAAATGGTAAATAATATAAAAGCAAATTAAAATAATAGAAAACAATAATTTAGTATACATTTATTACACATAACATCAGATTAACGGTTTATAGCTATAAAATATATTTGCAATGGTAGTTTTATTTTTGGCTGTATGCTCTACCTGCTGGAGTGAATATGATAGCAGTGAACTTCCGTTAGTGTGGGCTTCCAAGGGAGGCCATTTTTTGTCTGCACTAACCAATATCTTCATCATTAAACGATGTAAACTTCTGAATGGTGTAAAATAACCTCTTTTATGATAAATTGAATTCTTTTTTAAATTAAATAGGTTTCCAACTTAATGATAAAATACACAACTTTTTCTTTAAGTTAGTAAATTTATTTAAAAAGCAAGTTCACCGAGGTCTTGTACACCAAAACGAAAGTATTTGTGTTAAATATGATGTCAAATTAATTCTAATTTAACTTTTATAATATCTTTAAACCCTGAAATATAGGAGTATTCAGCTAAATATTCTGTTTATCTGTGCCAAATATTCAGTATTTGGCCAAAATCACTATTCAGTGCATCCCTATTAATTATTTTCATAAATATTTTATTAATTATTGATAATTCTAATTTTGCAATTTATTTGAAAATGTCTACTTAAGCTCCCCTCATACTTTTTGAATTGTTAAGGCATTGTTAGAGGTTGAATAAGTATTCCCTAAAAAGATGTGTCTGCTGCTCAGGAAATTAAATAATAAAATGACCCCTCATTATATCGTGTCTGTCGGGATACAATTAAAGAAATGCGACATAACCGAGATCATTAAAAAATTAGGAAAGATAATATGCATGAAAATGTTTTGTATTTGTCTCCAAAATTTTAGTTTATATATTCTGTCACATTTGTGCATTACAAATTTCGTAGCAAAATTAAGAGAGGTAATCTAAAAAATTACGGAAAAACAACTCTAAATGCAAACAATAAATAAATCTGTAAATAAAGCAATTCCGAATAATAATAAACCCAGCATTAAAACATGAAGACCTGATAATGAGTAAATAGACAAGTGTTGCCAGCAAGAAAATTAATTCATTTGGTGAGTTAGAACTTGATTTTAGCAGCAAGTATCAATGGAAAAATCTATGACTTCATGTGATGCTATACACTGCAGCTGAGATTTGCCGCTGAAATTCATAAATTGTTAAGCAGAACAAATTTTGCACAAAAGAAGCAAGTTTCGGTCACGTGATTTGCAGAATGGCACATTTTTTCCCCTTATGTAGTGTTAAAGTAGTGTCAATTCTCGCTACAAACTACTGATTTTTTGTATCGCTCTACTCACTGCACTGCATTGTTAAAATGTAGTGCACTACACTATAAACCACTGTAAAAAATAGCAACTACTGTCGTTTCTTCACTTGTAGCATGCTACTTCCAACCCCTGTATCAAACATACAATGAAAATAATAATGCATGCAATGATTACAAACATATAATGAATAAAGCATATGTAACATGAAATCTTTGGTGATTAACTGCTGGCATACATTTAATACAAAGATATCTTCATTTTTAGAAAATGGATATCACATACTGTGATATAAATTTAAATTGGTTAAACATACATGTATTTTTTTATTATAGGGCTATTATATGAAGGAAGATGTCTTTGGAAGAGCAGGTGATTTTATCACATCACCAGAGATATCTCAAATATTTGGGGAAGTAAGTCAAACTGTTTTTAAAATTAAATGTATTTAAAGCAGTGGTACTTATTAAAATTTTTGTAAGAGCCAAAATCTGTTAGAGAAGTGAGTTTGAGGGCTGCTCTTTTGTTTTTACCATCATATGTGTATAAATTATAATGAATTATTGTTATACACTGATTATTAATATGTTAATATTTGTTTTAACTAATGTTAACAATTTAATATTAACTGCTGGGTAAATAAGATTCAGTAGCTAATGCTTAAGATTCATTAGCTAATAAAATTTGTTAATTTTTTGTGCCCTTAATGCGTCAGAAAGTCAAAAATATAAAATGAAACATGGTATATTGGATGTGTGTTTTAGAATTTTTCTGCTAGAAGATGTTTGATGCGTAAAATATTTCCATATAGATGTGTTTGACTAATTAAGCTTAATACATGAAGTGCATGAAATACATCAAACTTGGTATATTTAATATTTAAAGCTGAAATAAGTGGATTCTTTTCATTATTATTGTTATTATTTTTAATAAAAAATAAGTAAAGGAATGCAGTAATAATAATAACAATAAAATAATTAAACTTGAGTGCTTTATCAATTTTTTAAATTGAGTTCCATATAAAGGCAAAAATGCCATATTTATATAATATGAAAAATAAGTTAATATTGAGGTTCACCTTCCAAATTTTTATAAAAAACCTTTATGCCTGTTTACCTTTATGTTTGCTTTAAGTAATTTTTAAAATTGAGAATAGATGTAAAATAAATTGAGTGTGGTCTCATAAAAGCATGGAATAATAATTTATCTTTTAGCTTATTGGTATTTGGTTTTGCAATGAATGGTTTAAAGCTGGCAAACCCCAATCCCTGCAATTTGTTGAATTTGGTCCTGGTCGAGGAACATTAGCTGATGATATATTGAGAGTAAATATATTTTGTTATTATGATATATTATTGTTCATAGCATTTTAATTTTTCATTGAAATGAATAACAATCTATTGTATTTTTGTTTAATAATGAAATTGTTTGTCTATTGTTCTTGTATTTCAAACTATTAATCATTATATTGTACATTTTAAATTAAATTAAAAGCAGAGAATGACTTTGATTACTATTTTATATTTATTCTTGTGTATAACATGGATGTGCCAAATTTAATCAGTGATGTCGCTAGGCTTTTGAAATCCTGGTTCACCCAGTCGCTTCCAAAAAAAGTGGATTCTTTTTCACAAAAATCAAAATTCATAACAGCTTTTAAGAGAAAAATTATACATTCTAAAGGACTCATCACAATTTTTTATATGCATTCTTTCTTCATTTTTTTTTTTTTTTTTTGGCTTAAATGATGCTTTATAGTGCATCTATCTCTGTTTTATAATATTACTTTTTATTTGGAAATATATTTTTTCGATAATAATTTCACATTGTGGTCATAAACAGCTTGCTTGTTTATTCTCGTACACTGGGCCTAATCAACACTACTTATTTTTATAAAACATAAAACTTACTAAATTATTTTTTTAACTTTCCTGCAAAAACATCTTATTTGAATTGCAACTGCAACAATCTATGGTTGTGAACCATCCAGCCAATCAAACATAATGATAGCTGTTTGCTTAAAAACATAGTGAGTAGTTAGTAGTGTTAATGATTAGTTATAACTTTATCCCAGAAATTTTTTGAAATTTCATAAGCAGAAAAACTTAAAAATTGTACTTGAAAAATAAGGAGGAATGATATTTAAAACATTAAAAAGAAAATCTCCCTCACGCTTATGCATAAAAAATTTACCATGCCATAAAATTTCATATTAAAGATCCTGATTGATCCCAATATATGATTTTGCCTAGTACCTGGAGGCAGGTGGTAGATTTTAACTCAAATTTTTAACTCAGAATCCCTTTAATTCCGCCTATGTTCACTTATTTACCATCTTACAAAATTTTATCATATAGTGTCTGATAGACCTCAAGATATGATTTTGCACTCCCTGCAAGGACAGGGTGTTAAATTAAAAAAATATATATATAGAACTCTTTACCTGTGAATTTTCTTTAAAACAAAGGAAGCAAATGTTCACCAGCATTGCTGAAATCTAAGTACCATAATGAAATAAACTTGGTGTCTGTAGCATATACGGAATTTCACACATGTGTATTTAATAATGTTAATACAATGAAAATCATATCACTGTTATTACCATCAAAACCCTATCAACATTGGTGGTTGCTGGAGAAAACTGAAAGGAGTATTGAAATTTATTGTCAGTTGCATAAACATCATAATTTATTTATTTCCCCTTTTTGCCAATTGAATTATGCTGGTTGCAGAATTTTTGGAACTGCAGTACTTGTGATATACTGTTATGAAGGATTTTTTTTATATTGTCATCATGATATCAATATATTATCTAGCCTTTTATCCTGCACTTTTACTGCCATAAAAATACTGATACATTGATAATCCCAGAATTTGAACGTATTGTTAAAATGGACTGAAGTATTGTCCTTTTCAAAAATGGTTATTCTTACATACATTTTTTTAATGTGACTTTATCAAAAATTTTAATGTATTGTAATCTATAATTCTCATAAAAGTGCTTGAATTGCCCTGAAATTTGAATCTGTTGTTCAAGAGATTACAAAATTTTTCTTGTTAAAACTATTCTATCATACATAATATTTTACAGAGCATATCAAAATTTGAATATATTATTATTTATAATTCGGCACAGATGTCATATACGCACCATGTTGGTGCATTTTTTACCTCCTGCCAATTTGGCAAAAAAAAAAAAAAAAAAAATTGTGGTTTATTTACTTTTATTTCTTATTTTAATTCTATAAATTATTTTTATTATGTATATCAATATCTATTTATATCAAACTATCATTTATTTATTTTTATTTCCTTTTTTAAAAAAATAGAAGCTATTTCATTTATTACGTTATTTTATTTTTATGTTAAAATAAAAAATCATGTGCTATTATTGCATGCTATTTGTAACTAATATTCAAAAACAAGATTTTCCCCAAATTGGCGGGAAAGAAAATTGCACCGCCGTGGTGTGTATATGACATCTGTGCCTATAATTGCTATAAAAATGTCCAATTTGTTGCAACATTTTATTATACTGCAGTTGTTTATTACAATAAAATTTTTATATGTACTTGTTACTCTTCATCCATAAAATTATCCATGATAATTATGAATTATATACTGATTAAAAAAAAAGTAACTTGCAAAGCAAATTAATAAAAATAAATTTATTTCCAAAATTTTAAGCCCGAGAAGGGACAGATATTAAAATTATTTTATTTAGTCAATGCTACAATAATGTTGCATTTTTATATTAAATCTTGTTCCGTCTATTTAATCTTAAAATATTAAATTTAAATTTGAAACATGATGTTAAAGCAACTTTAAAACATTTCATTTAGTTGAAATGAAATCTAAATAAATCTTCAACTTTTTTAATTATTTGAACTTCTCATGTTTCTTGTCTGCTAGAATTTGCTACAATACAAATTTTGCATAATGCATGTAAAACTGAAAAAAAGTTGAAGATTTATTTAGATTTATTCCAACTAAATGAAATTTTTAAAGTTGCTTTAATATCATGTTTCAAATTTAAATTTAATATTTTAAGATTAAATAGACGGAACAAGATTTAATATAAAAATGCAACATTATTGTAGCATTGACTAAATAAAATAATTTTAATATCTGTCCCTTCTCGGGCTTAAAATTTTGGAAATAAATTTATTTTTATTAATTTGCTTTGCAAGTTACTTTTTTTTTAATATCTCAAGTTTTTTAATAACAAATTAATATGAAGCAGATAAGATTCACACAAGGCAAGTATGTAAAAGACTGCACAGATCAAAATCAATATTGGTAATATGAAATAAACAGTTCAAACTTTGATTATTCTGTAAACAATTCAAATAATAAAAGTAATTTTTAACAAAAAAAATATAACGGACTTCAACGGATTGTTTCTTATCTTCATAATGATAATAATAAACGAATCATGTTCATTTTTGCAAATAATTTTATTTCACTGTGCAAAATACGTTTGCAACTACTTTGGAAAGAAACGGTAAGTGGTGTGTGAAAGCTATCGATAAAATCTTGTGTTGTTTTATCACATAATAAGAAGTATAAATATAATAACGAGTATATATGAGCAGAATGTTCTCGAATATAATTGTAAACAGTGAATGTGTCAAGAGTTTTTGTTATATAATACAAATAATAAGAAAACAAGCTGGCTTCGCATGCTAGCGGACCCCTAATTTACATCGGTGTCTCGAATCTTGTAAAACCTTGAACCGAACAAACCTCCGACTCGAGTCCCCTCTGCCTTTGGCACTGGATAATCCCTTAGTTTGCACATTGAATGCTATAAACCTCTAACACAACGAACGTCCAACCCGGGTCTCGCTGCCTTTGGCACCGTATACCGGTCGTGCTACACACGCACCGGATGATCTCTTAATTTGCACATCGAATAGTATAAACCTCTAACTGAACGAACCTCCGGCTCGGGTCCCCGCTGGTTTGGACGAACAATGTTAAAAACGTGTGCATTGTACTTCTTCCAATGCTGAAGGCAGGAATTCAGCATCATTATTGTGATTACTCATTAAACGAACTTTTGACTGAGTAATTAAATTAGAAAGCTTTTTCCTGTACCAGCAACTCCGCTTACAATCAGATTTATGGGTGGAATAGACGGGTCTTTCTTTTGTTCTTCTACGTGCATTATAATTGATTCAAATATTTTCCTTTGATCAGCATTCATTTTCCTTGTTCAATTTATCTTCATTAATAACAATTTCTTGGTGAGTTTCAAAGTTATCAAAATCTGCGGCTATCATATCAACGTCTTCATTTGGTTCTTCAATATTTTCAAGCTTGTCGTGCAAATCACTTTCTTGTTGCAACTTTTCAGCCAAGTTGATTGCAGCTCGCAGTCGTTGTTTTGTTTCGCGACATTCTTCCATCTCTGGAAAATTTTTCGCATTGTGCTCAAAGGATTCACGGTAGAGTTTAAATTCTCCCAATAGGTCTTATTCGTTTCGCCAAGGCTTGAACAATATTAGAAATGAATTATAGTACAACTCAATTCCAGCGTCCGTTTTCGGGTTATGATTGGGCGTTTTCAAAACAACTGGTTTCAAATGTTTTCTGAACCAACTGAGGTTTTCTTTTAATTCGTAATATTCTACAGACTTTTGGTCTACAGTCGTTTGTATTAGTACCTTAGTGGCCAATTCGTATAAACACATGTTTTCTAATTTGTCATGTCGATTCGGGTAATAATCATCAATCAAATTCCGACAGTAAATTTCAGTAGATCGTTCATCCTCTTTTGCCAATAAAATTAAATCATGGTGACTTTCAGTTTTATTCGTCGGTCTTTTTTCATATGGTATTTAAGTATTGCACAGCATCCCATGAATAGAAGCATTTATGGCCAAGAATTTTGTCTACGGCTTCGTAACTTCCAGTTTCTCGATTAATCAAGTTTTATCTCGCAAAAGGGCGTAATCTGGCACCGAGACTTTTGTTTTCGTCAATGGTATTCCAAATCTCTTCCTTACGATTTTTTCAGGTTGGTTATATAACACGTAATGTAATGATTTAACACCAAACTGGGTTCTCCAACAAACTGGATGTCAATGTTGGCGGCTCACATAAAGAAAATCGCGGGATTATAATCATTGATCCAAGTTTGTTTTTCTGATCGTTTCAAACCATATAACTTTGTAACATGGTGTCCACCTTTTCGAGATAAAATGCAGTCTTTAACAGAATTTAAAGTTCAAAGTTTCACCAAACCATACTTGAAAATTATGTGTAAAAATATGCAGCCTGATTATGGCACATTATTGATGATACTTTTGGGCTAGCCGGGAGCCAGTGAAATATATATATACTAGCCGCCACTGGCGACCAGTTTGGTCGCCCTTAAATGTATGTTAAGCATTGTAACAAATTATTTTTATTCATAATTTACTTTTTTCCTTAATCCTGAGCTAAACCGGAAAAATCTAATAGACAAATCAAGAACTTTTGCGATCGTGGTAGCATTTCGTATATTTTTTGTTATTATGTATTTTATCTTTCTTGACAAAAACCGCTTAACCCACTTTATAATAAATTAATCATTGTGTGTGTGTTTTATAATAAAATTGTGTGTTTTTTAACATAAAATAAACTATTTCATAATAAAATAAAAGTACATGCTGTTTTAGTAATCTCTAATAGGTACCTGAAAATGGGATTTTCTCGCCAAAATGGCGCAAAACAAAAATCGCGCCAACGCCGTTGCGTCTGTGACAGCTGTTCCAATTTAAAATACATGACGTTCACATTTTTCTTTAAAATAGAAAATAGATAAATAAGAAATAATATCATAAATCAAAACATTTGATTTCAAAATTAAAGTATCGTTTCTAATTTGCACACGCGAAAAATAAAAGCTGACAATTCGTTTCGAAATTTGATCTATTAAATATTATTACATGAGTTCAACTTACGTCCAGAAAAGATGAAGTTGAGTTGTATAGAACAGAATTATGGTAAACTTTGACTGTCTCACTGGTGCGGATTATTTTTTTTTACACCAGGCAGCGGTCCAAAAATTCATGGTTTAATATTTTAAACATTCACAACAAATGAATTTTTTTTTGTTTACTTTCATGGATAGAGAATTTGAACTGCGAACCTAATTTAAACTGAAGTTATCGCAGAATGTATACATAATTGAACGTAAGTCATTTCTCAAATATTAATTTCTTTTGAACGATCTTTCTAAAAATGTAACTTTTATGCAGTTTTATTCTAAAAAATAATTTTGAATAAAAATGGCTGCCTGGCACATGAAAAAGTTAAGTGGGCATCGCGGAACTGTTGATGACAGTCACATGACTTACGGTTTTATTATATATATATATATATATATATATATGTGTGTGTACTTCACTGGCACCTGGTTAACCGAAAAGTACCAAAAATATTATAGCAACGATATGAATGCAGTGTAAATGTGGATATGATGAAGGTTTTTCACAAGATCGCAACAACCACATCAAACATTTATCGTCAATAAGAGCCCACTCAATCTACCAGCACAGGATTTTTCCCTTTATTGTATAACAATTATTTGTTTTCTCATTTTAAGTATATATTTGTGTTTTAATTTGAATAAAATAGTGCTTAAAAGTCTGTAATTTTTCAAATGTTATATTTTTTAAATGCTCACTTTTGTTTCAACATTGTTTTTTTTTTCTTTTTTCTTTCTTTCTTTTTTTTTTTTTTTTTCAAAGTGTTTTGATTCACGGGAATTTCATTTTGCGCCAACTATTACACTTGGTGACAATGGTTTTTGTATAACGGAAAAGTACCGAAAAAATGATTTACATTCAATAAAAAACAAATCACAATATTTGGCACGGTTTGCATGACAACACGGTTTGTAGACAACATCTGCTCGTCAGGGTTGAAATAATTGGCGCATTAGCAAACATTTTGGCATGGTGTTGGTATAACGGAAAAGTACCAAAATAAAAGATACAGCACAAGATATACAGGAACGACTTATTAACGACGACATTGAAAATTAGGTACTTCTCTATTATCCCGTCGACCACTTTTCACAACAAAAAACTATCACCTACTCAAAGATTAAACGCCAAAAATGCAGTCCCATTTACTGGATGTCAGAAGCATTATACGTGTTTGTTATGTCATCGAGTGGTTTTTAATTCGACATTTGCGTGTATTATTCATTATGTTTTACAGACTTATTAGTTATTTCATTAATTAAAATAACAATTGTGTCCGTAAATTCTTATATTTTATTTATTTATTTATTTATTTTGATATTCCAATGGTAACGTTCTCCAATATGGTTTTATATTCATTAATAACAATTTCTTGGTGAGTTTCAAAGTTATCAAAATCTGTGGCTATCATATCAACGTCTTCATTTGGTTCTTCAATATTTTCAAGCTTGTCGTGCAAATCACTTTCTTGTTGCAACTTTTCAGCCAAGTTGATTGCAGCTTGCAGTCGTTGTTTTGTTTCGCGACATTCTTCCATCTCTGGAAAATTTTTCGCATTGTGCTCAAAGGATTCACGGTAGAGTTTAAATTCTCCCAATAGGTCTTATTCGTTTCGCCAAGGCTTGAACAATATTAGAAATGAATTATAGTACAACTCAATTCCAGCGTCCGTTTTCGGGTTATGATTGGGCGTTTTCAAAACAACTGGTTACAAACGTTTTCTGAACCAACTGAGGTTTTCTTTTAATTCGTAATATTCTACAGACTTTTGGTCTACAGTCGTTTGTATTAGTACCTTAGTGGCCAATTCGTATAAACACATGTTTTCTAATTTGTCATGTCGATTCGGGTAATAATCATCAATCAAATTACGACAGTAAATTTCGAGCAATAAAGTAAAGATACAGCACAAGCTGTACAGGAACGACTTAATAACGACGACATTGAAAATTGGGTACTTCTCTATTATCCCGTCGACCACTTTTCACAACAAAAATCTATCACCAACTCAAAGATTAAACGCCAAAAATGCAGTTCCATTTACTTGATGTCAGAAGCATTATACATGTTTGTTATGTCATCGAGTGGTTTTTAATTCGACATTTGCGTGTATTATTCATTATGTTTTACTGACTTATTAGTTATTTCATTAATTAAAATAACAATTGTGTCCGTAAATTCTTATATTTTATTTATTTATTTATTTTGATATTCCAATGGCAACGTTCTCCCGTTTATTTGGCGTTACAGTTTGGCGATACTTTTTTGTTATGAAAAGTGGTCGACGGGATAATAGAGAAGTACCGAAAATTGTTTGCCGCATATTTTACGTGAATTACATGAAATTATGAAACACAATTCTTTTACACAAGCATATAAAATGCTTAGTGAGTTTGAACGTTAATAGCAGGAGCCTGTTAGGCGATACAATTTTCCAATCTCTATATTCAATCTTTGTCGATGAATAGTATATGAGTATTATTTCAAATTTAATGTGAAAACCACGATTTCTACCCACGATGTCCTATAACGGACATTTACGCTAGTATGAAAATAAAAACAAATAAGCATGTTTGTCACGTGATTTATTTAATTTGAAAGAATTCTGTTACATACATTATATCCAAATATTTGAAAATGTCCGTTTATTTAGAGTGTGATATCGTGTTCCATTTTTTGAAACGTTAAAAAATCTAATTCAGTTTTATTTTGATCGTGGAAATCTTTCAATTGACAAATTATTGCTGATACAATTTTCCAATCTCTATATTCCCTCTTTGTCGATGAATAGTATATGAGTATTATTTCAAATTTAATGTGAAAACCACGATTTCTACCCACGATGTCCTATAACGGACATTTACGCTAGTATGAAAATAAAAACAAATAAGCATGTTTGTCACGTGATTTATTTAATTTGAAAGAATTCTGTTACATACATTATATCCAAATATTTGAAAATGTCCGTTTATTTAGAGTGTGATATCGTGTTCCATTTTTTGAAATGTTAAAAAATCTAATTCAGTTTTATTTTGATCGTGGAAATCTTTCAATTGACAAATTATTGCTGTGGTCAAATTATTATTATGGTTTTTGAATTGTTGGCAACAATAAAGAAACATACAGAAAAACGTCCATTTATTCCCAGTGAAAATTATGAAATCTTGAATTATTAAGAAAAATATTTGAATAACGTAAATAAAACATAGCTTATGTTACTTCCTGGATTATAATTCATCTATATGCAACGGCATTTAATCCATTTTGATCCTGACGTCAGCCAAATAATTTCACTATTTCACATTTCAAATTTTATTAGAATTAGCACACAGTTAAAATTTTGTGGCAACGCGTACAAAAAGTGGGAAAAACTCTAGTAAATTAACTCGTTCAATGGGATTTGCTGTGTTAAATTAACATTAAGATGTCACACTGGAAATAAATAAGTATTGCGCTGCCGCGCAATACTTAATATCTATTCTATTCTTTTTAGGTGCGTTCCCAATTATATGCATAGGTGCCAACCTCTCATTAATATTCCGTAATATGCGGGTTAACTTGACCAAAGGTTTAACATGTTTCGCACCAGAAAATTTTTTAAGAAATGAAATTAAATAAATTCCATGTAGAAACCTGAAATTGAATAAATAAAGATTCATCCAATAATTTTTCTGGTTTGAAGTGTTGTTAAACTGGATCAAATTAACCCGCATATTATGGAATATTAATGAGAGTTGGCACCTATGTATATGAATACATAGCATCTATAGTCGACATCTGGTCTGTCCATCTGTCCATATATAACAGTATAAAAACCACCCAACTGAATGGTTTGAAATTTAATATATATAATCGTTGCAGAATTTTGTTGAATCATTTCAAATTTTATGAAAATCGAATCAAAACTTAAAAAGATATTAATAACAGTTTTCTTCATTCTATCGAATCCTATCATACATAATTATTCAATGATATCCTATGATAGGTAATGATTCTAGGTTGCCATGGAGTTGTAATATTTCTATATTACTGAATTAAAAAATCGAATTTGTATACTAAAATTGTTTAATTATAGCAATCATATAATCTACCGACAGTTTTTTGGATAGATGTTTATAGAGAAATAGATATTAAATGGATAAAGAGTCTAAATATGGATTTCAAGTTCTGAAATTTTCAAAGCTAGGCTTAAGTTTCCCATTGAAAATTTCAGTAAATGTCAACAAAAGATAAAATGTTGCCAACCTAAAATGTATTATTGCACCAAGATCTGAATATTTATAAAACTAGTTATAGTACGAATGCTCATTTGTCATGTTTGACATGCAATTTCCAACTTGTTTATTTTAGGTGTTTTCTAAAATATTATCAGCTGAAGAAGTTGATCTGTCAGTCCATTTAATTGAAGTTAGTCCTCATATGAGAAAATTACAGAAGAATAATTTAAGTCTTCAGAATAATGGCGGTTCCAACTCATCTACAGAGGAAATGGAAATTAGCAATTCTTTAGTCACTAAATATGCTTATCCACTGACATTTCATCAATGTTTGGAAACTGTGCCTGAAGGTTTCTCATTTTTTCTTGCTCATGAATTTTTTGATGCTTTACCCATTCACAAATTTCAGGTAATTTTTCCTATTTTTACATGCTTTTATTTAACTTAACTTTGGTTTTGTATATAAAGTTTGAATTTTGTAATTGATTTTTCATCCACTTTCTGATATACTAGGGTTCTAGAAATTATACACAATTGTGTGTTCTTAATGACAGTGCAATATTTTTATATTTTCAGAACTTAATTTAATCTTAATAATTGTTTTTTAATTATACGTTGAGCAAACAATTCAAAAATCTTAATTAGTTTAAATAACTTTTAGGAATGAATTTTTTAAAAATCTATTAGCAGATAATTCAGTAATAAATATTAGTTGTTTACAGTAATGCGAAGTAACATATCCAGTACTATAAAAATGTTTTGTTTCTGTTGTCATATTTTAAAAAGAAACTAGGCAAAAAAAATAAATAAATAAATAAATAAAATAAAATAAAAATAATAACAAGCCATTATATTTAAACCTTTAATATACGGTTTTTACATGGGAATGTAACATAACGTCATATAAATTCATTTATAAACATTATTCATTTATAAAACATGAATATTAAATTCAACGTATTTCTTCTTTTAAATGCACTAATAAAAGTGTTTCTTTTAAAATTATTTTTACTTTTATTAAATTTAATGTGAGATTTGTTCAAACGAGATGTAATTTTCCAACTGAGTGAAAAAGTGTCCAGGCCAAGATTTGAACCATAGATCTTTGGTACTTTATGCCAACATGCTACCAAGTGAGCTACTTAACTGAGCTTTGGCAGTTTAAGCCAAAGGTTCCTGGTTCAAATATTGGCCTGGGCACTTTTTCACTCAGTTGGAAAAGTACAACTTGTATGATTTATTTACTAATTAGAATAATTGTGTTAATATTATTGAAGTGTAATATCGTATCCAACGTTAACTTGGAGTTCCATTACCTCTGATTTATTCTGTTGAGTTGTTTTAGATAACAGACTATATGTCATTCTCAAAGGGTTGTCTGAGAGATTTGTGTCTGTCGATTTGTCCAAGATTGCTCAGTTGGTAGAGCATTGTCAGCTTAAGCCAAAGGTTCCTGGTTCATATCCTGGCTTGGGGGCTAGGTTTCATCACTAAACAGGCATTATATTTTGCACATTTGTTATTCACTTAAAATTATTTTCAGGAGAAAAAAAAAACTAATTTCATTGATGTATCTCTTATGTTTATTTGTTTTAAATATTTGAGAACAGTGCCACTAAAGCTTTAGGGCAGCCATACTCAACCTGTGGCCCGTTGGTCGCATATGGTCCGGCAACCTTTTATGTGCAGCCCGAGACACATAATCTTTAATCTCTAATTATAAAATTAATTAAGATGCTCTTTAAAAGTTTTTTAACACCTTCGCTGTTCCTTTATATATTTTCATGGAAAGACAAAATCTGCCAGTTATTTCTAATTACTAATTTCAAATCATATTAAAACATCTTAAATCTCATTTTCTTATTCAAAATTTCTTTGTTTTTCATGTTGTTCTAATCATTCTACAGTGGTGTACACTAATGAAACATTATTCCAAATTTATTAAATTTGCACTATATATTTCTACATTGCAAAATAAATAAAAAGTTTTTGCATTGAAAAAAAATGATTTGAGAATCTCTTGTTTTTTTTTCCCTTTAGAATTTGGCGATGCTGTATTGTTATATACTTGTTATTGTTTTATACTTATCATATCACTAATAATGCTTATGCAGGTTGTTGTGGAAAAAAATGGCAGAAAAAAGTTTTACATTGCTATTTCTAAACAACAATCTTTGCGGCATATTTCTACAGTAAATTGTTTAGAAATATTGGTGTTAAAAATTTTTTGCAACATTCCTTCCACGACAAACGTTCAATACTACTAATTATATTAATTTTTTATTTTGCTTTGTTATATTGCTTTTATTATCTTATTATTTTAATTACCCCCTTTTTACATTGTTATACAAAGTATGTTGCGGCCCGCTTAGTGTCGCAAACATATGTTTGTGGCCTGCAAGAAAAAAAGGTTGAGTATGACTGCTTTAGGGCATTAAACTTTAAAATATTATTTTATTTGAGCATTTTGTGTTTGTTTATTTATTTATTTCCTAAAGGAACATTTGTATAAAGTACATGTGAATTCCTTCAGTCAGAACGATAGTCAAGTTGTTCTTGACCTGAGCCTGAAAATTTGATTTGAAGTTAAAACGAAACTGGGCCAAAACCCACTTAAATATTTTTTATGGTCTCAGAACCTGATAAAATGTTTTTTGTTTATTTGCAGACCTGAACATGATACATTTCATAAGACAACTTGAACCTGACCTTTAACTCTAAATGAAATAAATTTTTTTACCAAAAATAGAACCGACTTCAAAAACTACTAAAAAGCGAAAAATAAATTTTTTAAACAAAAATAGAACCGACTTCATAAACTACTACAAAGTAAAAAATAATTTTTTTTAGATAATAGTTAATAAGAAATTAAATTAAGAGCATTGTATTTACCATGCATATTATTATATTTATGTACATTAATTTGATTTTTTGGAGTCTGTGCCAGCCAAGCCAAGTTAAAGCCATGTTACCATTTTTAAACATTTCATCTGATGTTATAAATGTGTATTTTCAAATGAAATTAGCAACTATATGTCGACAAACATTGCTTTGGAAATTAGTTAATCATTTAAATCATTGTATTTTCTACCATTTGATGAGTTATATGTATTTTTTTTATTGTCTCGTATTTATGTAGATATAATTTATACGCGTGTTACGATTTGTATTGGATATTTTGTTTTGAATTTTGTACTTGGCTTGGCTGGCACCGACTCCAAAAAATCAAATTAATGTACATAAATATAATAATATGCATGGTAAATACAATGCTCTTAATTTAATTTCTTATTAACTATTATCTAAAAAAAAATTATTTTTTACTTTGTAGTAGTTTATGAAGTCGGTTCTATTTTTGGTTAAAAAATTTATTTTTCGCTTTTTAGTAGTTTTTGAAGTCGGTTCTATTTTTGGTAAAAAAGTTTATTTTTCGCTTTTTAGTAGTTTTTGAAGTCGGTTCAATTTTTGTTTAAAAAGTTTATTTTTTGCTTTTTAGTAGTTTTTGAAGTCGTTTCTTTTTTTGGTTAAAAAGTTTATTTATTTATTTATTACTTTAGTGATATCCATATTTACATTAAACCATATTGTTGCTAATATCTTTTTTATTTCACGTTAACCTTGGCAGTAGACTCGAGTATTGAAGATTAGAAAAATTATTATTATTTCATCTAATGTCTTTAAAGCGTTTAATGATATCTATATTTACAACAGTAGACTCAAGTACGGAAGATAAGAAAATTTACCATTATTCCCATCTAATGTCTTTAAAGCATTTTATGATATCTATATTTACATTAAACCATATTGTTTCTAATATATTTTTTATTTCACGCTAACCTTGGCAGTAGACTCTTCAGTAGTAGTCTTCTGGGAGTAGTAACTCTTCAGTAGACTCGATTACGGAAGATTAGAAAATTTATCATTATTTTCATCTAATGTCTTTAAAACCTTTAATGATATCTATATTTATATTAAACCATATTGTTGCTAATATATTTTTTATTTCATGCTAACCTGGGCAGTAGACTCGATTACCGAAGATTAGAAAACTTATCATTATTCCCATCTAATGTCTTTAAAGCCTTTAATGATATCTATATTTATATTAAACCATATTGTTGTTAATATATGTTTTATTTCACGCTAACCTTGACAGTAGACTCGATTACGGAAGATTAAAAATTTTATCATTATTCTCACCTAATTGTCTTGGATAATGTGTCATAATCGGGCTGTATACTACAGTTTTGATAACTGTGTAGCTCACTGATTTCGGTGCTTATGCTTAATGTGTACTGATTTTTACGATCCGTACAAGATAAATACACTGCTCCAACAATGTCACCTATAATGCTATTTGGAGTAACCCCTTTCTTTCTTTCTTTCTATATTATCACTCTATAGTTAATATTATGTAGTAGAAATATTAAAAGACAATTGCAGAAGCATTTATATACAACTGTATTGTATAATATAATATAGATAATTAGATATTTTAAAGGCAGTTTCCAACTAGTGCGCCACAGGTGATAAATCGCCAAATATTTTCTGTAACTCGTACATTTGTATGGGATTTGAAACAACAATGTATTTAATTATGCGCCAATAAACGCTCGTCAAAATATGCCAAACCGCTGTGAGACTACAACAATGGAACTTTTAAAAGATTCAAAAGTAGATTTGTTGTGGCATAATTTATAGTTTTTATCCGTACGTTGTATTATATTTATACAATTCACAATTTTATGTAATTTTGCTTTTCAAATTTTGCTAAAAGTTTTAGTTTTAGTTTAGATCTTAAAAAGTTTGTTCTATGGAAATAAATACGATAAGTTAAAGCTGATTTAAATATGTCAGTCTTTTTATTATTTGCAACATGAAAGTCGTCTGCCCAACAACTGGTGAACTGGACGTAATAACTCTTGATAATCATTTTTTTTATTTGCAAATTCACGTAATAGAATATTTTATGATATTAAATGAAAGTCGTCTGCCCAACAAATTAACTATTTTTTAAATGCTTATTTTTTTCGTTTTTGTTGAATTTCTGAAAAAGTATTGAACCAATTTTAATAAAATTTAAATGGGACCAATTCGAGAGTATTCTCTTTCGAATAAAAAAAAAATCACATAAATAGGATGCATAGTTCCGGAGTAATCGGTGTACATACATAAAAAAAAAAATACATACACGTCGAATTGATAACCTCCTCCTTTTTTGAGTCGGTTAAAAAAAGCCATATTATAATGTAATTATAATATATATGTATAATAATATAATATATATATTAATAATATATAATATAACATGTATATAAAGTCTAAAATCACATATCTAATATTTTATTTATTTTTTATGGAAAAAAATGAATAGATATACTCATTTATATTAAAATATATTATATGGTATTGTTTTATTTGAAAGAATATTCTTGTCTTTCTTTTTGCAAAATGAATATTCCCAAACCTGACCCACAAGAACCAAAATCCGACCTGAAGGAAATAGATTTAACCTGATCCAGTTAAAAAAAATTAGAGCCAACTTGACCCAATGCCGAATTCTATTATGGGCCTATATTCATTTGTTGACTAAAATTCCATAATTGGGGTTGCAGTCAAGGTGGCATTAAGCATGAGCGATGTTGGTAACAATGTGGTTTCAAGTGTATAAAAGCAGTTATATAAACATGGTAGCAAGTTTTTACATTCCTGTGTAAATTATGTAGTAAAACATCCATGACAGACACTCTGAATAGCAGACAATTTTCACTCCCTCATATGTTGTATGTTTCTAATTGTGAATAGTAGACAAATTCTGTTTTCCTGAGGTGTCCATTATTTAGATATTTACATAATTTGTATTGCTCACCCTCAAATAAAGTGACACAACTCAAAAATACATTTCACAGGAGATGCAAAAGAAAAAAGAAGATTGACATTTTTTTAGTGTAACATAAAATTATGGCACTTAACTCTGCATGCAGCTGTAAAAACATACATAAAAGCATGAAGCTCCTAAGAATTAAGAAATAGAAGAGATAGGGAGGATTGAGTACAGTTGTCCCCCCCCCCACACACACACACAATTTGCTCACTTCTGTGGTGGTAAACTGACACTTTTCCTGCAACACGACACACCTAAGTCAGACCTATTAGTGCAATAGTATATAAAGTGAATCCTTTGCAGTTGTGACACTTTTCTTGCAGGTTAGCAATATAATTAATTAAACAAACAGCAGTTATATAAACAGGGAGGAAATGTGTATATTCAAATGCAAAAGTTTGCCATACGCATACACACACACACACACACACAAAAAAAAAAAAAAAACAGGTTGCAAGAATGAAATTAAATTTATGCCAATCTATGCTCACTAAAATATGCTAATTGGCTGCAAACTCAATTATGGAATCTTTCCTTATCTCTGTCTAACCTGTTTATATTTTTGTTAAAGGGAAAATATTATATATATATATATATTATATGTTAGGCTGTTAAAACAAGGGTAACTTTAAACATATACATGTGAATTTTTTGTTTTCATTTCAGAAAACAGAAGATGGTTGGAGAGAAGTTTTAATTGACTGCAGAAATGGCGAATTGCAATTTGTGCTTTCTCGCAATGCTACTCCAGCTTCCAAATTCTTAATTGATGTAATATAATTTTTAGTGTTTAATGCATTTTATTCTTATTTAGTATTAGTGACTTTTATTTATTCTGTGGAAAAATAATTTAATTACTTTACACTAATTTAAATTTAATTGCTTTAACCTTTCTAAGGTCATTGTACAGCATTTTTCCACTAACTGTACAATTTGTTAAGCCTAATAATATCCAACTCACAAGTTCTTGTGTTGAGTTCAGACATTTTACTTCAAGAGAAATTTTTCTGCTCTAAGAGTTGGGGAATTAAGATTTGCACTTTTTGACAATAAATATAAGATATAAATGTCGCAGATAACATTTTTTTGGCATGATTTTCCGAGAAGGGCTCCCATTTCAAATTCAGTCAAACTCTGTTAATATGAGAAGCAAAGGAATTATAAAAGTCTTCATATTAACTGTTACTCGTAATACCCATGAAGATAATAAAAACACACATATAATTTTATGAATTATTACTATTAATTGTTCTAATTATCTCAATGCTAAAATTAACTTAATATCATAAAGTTAAAATATTCAGTCTTACTTTTGTGAGTGTCCTTTTCTTTAGACTAAATTATAATACTGAAGTCAAAGCCTTTAAAGTATTAGTAATTCTAAAAGACATGAAGGGCATATAGTAATGCAACTGAAAAACTTCTATTTTTACCAGAAAAACTCTGATAATATTGTAATAGTCACTGTAATTTTTGTGCTATTGATTTCACACATCCTTTTTATTTTAAGAGTGCAAGTAGGGACATGAAAAGACTGATTAATATGGCCCCGAGCCCAGATTTATCGAGATAAATGAAGATTTTCTTCTATGCCATTTCTGCCATGGCTCAGTTGTAAATCTTTCAAATGGGCAGTATTGAAAACATACTTACCCTTATTTCTTTTATTCTTTCAAGATTTCAGGATATTCCTTTGCGTTTTCTTGGGTACGTGAAGGGTAGATATCTCCTTGAATGTTGAAATTCTGTCTGGT
This sequence comes from Maratus michaelseni, assembly GCA_963931845.1. Lineage (NCBI taxonomy): Eukaryota > Metazoa > Arthropoda > Arachnida > Araneae > Salticidae > Maratus > Maratus michaelseni. The sequence continues at coordinate 104,614,732 of OZ007598.1, read as the reverse complement.
AAAACTAATAAATTACTACATTTTCACAGACAGTTGTAATGTAGAAGGATTATTGCTGAGAGAAAACAGTGTTTGATAAGAAAGGGATTTCTTTCCTAATTCGACCCTCTTTTCGCAAAACATTGCGTTGAAATAAACAGATGGTTTGTTCGTAATAGCCATTTTTCAGTAAGACATTTTAAATGTATCATTTCCAATATGATGTAAATTTAACCAAAGTTTCCTTCCTATTATTAAACGTAAAAATATAGTTTTTAATTGAAGGGAAATATTATTATTTAGACTGTTTTAAAATTTGTAACAATTAGTAAAAGATTTTTTAAAATAAATGAATCTCTTGTGTAAATATATTTTTCAATAGAAACTGCTTGGAAATATTGTTACATGAGCATTTTATATATGGCGCAAGTTTCCCCATTTGAACGCATAATAATTTAATTATTATTTTCAAGCTTTATTTCTCTTACGCACAAGTAAAACTACCGATTTTCATATTTTTATATGCAATAGTTTTCTGAATATTAGCCCAGAAAGATCTCAAGGCACAAAAAATTCATGACAATGGCAGAAGTTAATTTTCTTTAATATGGAGAAATTTTATTTTATTTATTTACACATGAATTTTATTTTATTATAAGAGACACACATATTTTATTATAAAACACCAGATTTCCATAAGAAGCAAAAATTGCTGGGTTGCTACACCAGGCAAAAAGTCTCCATTTTGGTGCCAAAAAGAAACCCCATTGCGTCTGCAACATCTGTACCAAACATAAAACCTTAAATCTTTCAGAAGGGGGAAAGATGTCCCCCTTCTTTTATTTTTCAATTTTGCATTTATAAAAACTAAAATATTTTATCTCTGCATTCTGATCCTAAAATATTTTCTCTATGTATTGACTCTCACTCTCAAAAAAAGTAAATGTTTGAAGTATTAAAAAAAATTATAATTTTTAATTAAAATTATAAAATGATATAAAAAGAATTTTTCTTGCAGAAATGTGTTCTTTTCTAATCCTACATTTTTGATAGCCAGATGAAAAACGAGATCACTTAGAAGTATGTCCAGAAGCTGGTATTCTAATTGAGAAGATGTGTAAAAGAATGGAAGAAGATGGAGGTATAACACTTATTATAGACTATGGCCATGATGGAGACAAAACTGATACTTTTAGAGTATGTTTTTGGATTTTTTTAAGCAATTTACTTTTGGATTATTTATGTGATATTTCTTTTCCAGTGTGATTTGTTATACTTGATGCAATTTTATTATAATTTTGACCTGCATTTAAAGAATAAAATTAACTTGTGCCTGTATGTAATAAAATTGATTTACACAATGGAACTTTGATGATTCAATATGAAAAGGCAGTACCATTGTCAGGATTTTTTTTTTTTTTTGTGGTGGTGGTGTGTGTGTGTGTGGGGGGGGGGGGGGGAGGTTGTATAGCATCCTAGGTTGCCAGCTCTGGCTATGCCCCACTCCCATGGGGTTTAAGAAAAGTGTTAACTTAATAGATGTTGATTTAGATCATTAACACATTTTATTTAGATATTTCAATTTTAAAAGCCATTTAACTTTAAAAAGTTATTTTATGCATTGTGATATTAAAATGATTAAATGTGTATATTAAGTAAGAATGTGTTATAAAATATTTAAACTATCATATAGTCAGACAAAACTAAAATTTTAGTTACCTTATAAAAATCAATAATAAGATTTTTATTTCCTTTTAGAGAAATTAAAAAAAAATCTTGAATGCTTAATTTGGTTATCTAATATTCCATTATGTTATATATGTGCAACATAAATAACTTATTCGGTTTTCAATGCATTGTTAACAAAACAGTGTATGCATTTTATCCTCTTTACTTGAACTTTTGATTTTTCTTTCCATCAAGAAATAAATAACAAGCACATATTTTGATAAATTTATTTCAAAATATCACAGTGTTTTAAGTTTTCTAAAATCATGCGTCAAGGGTACAATTTCTTCATTTGTATTTCTCAATTTGTTCACTGTGTTAACTTAAGCATGTTTAAAAATGCCCTAAACTCAAAAGTTTTTTCTTCATTAAAGTTAATGTTATTCCCAACGTTGAGAGGATAAATATCTAATACTAAAGTAATGGAGTTATTTATCTACGTGTTGAGTAGGGATGCACCGAATATTTGGTATTTATTTGGTATTCGGTCATGATAAACTATTCAGTCTGCCAAATATTTTAATATTGGGCTAAACTAAACTGAATACAGAAAAAAAATTTCTTACATAACTGGTATTTTTAACTATCAATAATTACAGATAATTATTGATTTTTAATTCAGAGTAATTAAAAAATAGATGATTATTACGATGATATTTAAATGAAAAATGACGAATGATATTTAAATAAAAAAGATTATTTTAAACATTATTAATTTTGTTGTTTGGAAAGTGATACTTTAGAAAATAATTATAATGTCATTATTAATAGCAATTAATGATATGCTTAAAAAAGAGGCTTTTTTATTCATAGCAATAATTCAACAAAGGCAGTTGATGAATAAATGTAATCTAATAGTGTTTGTTAACAATCTGTTTCTTGCTTTTTCACATACAATTTGTTTCCTATCTAATTGAACAAACTTTCAGGTATGATAATATGTATCTAGACAAACAAATTTTGTATAGGAAACCAAGATTGCAATCCACTTTTACAGTAAAAAATATAGAGTATTTCACTCCAAGCCAAACTCAGATTTTTGTTTCCAACTTTAACAATAATGAAGGTATTGTAATGATATTTTTTCAACAGATTTATTTGCTTTATGTGAAATATGATATCACGAAAAGTGCTAGAAATTGCCATAATTCACATCTAAACAATATTGCGCTAGATGCTCCATAATTTGGAATGATAGTAATTGGAATGGATAGTATTTGGAATGATAGTAATGTGTCATTAACCAACTTTCAGCACATTTCTCATGTCGTCATCACATATATACAATGCTAAGTTAATCTGATGAAGATCTGAACAAAAGTTTGGATTCAGTTTTAGCACCCTATATTTTTGACTGAATAAGTTGGTTGTGGTAGTATGTAAAAATTAGCATTAGGTTTTTTTTTCTTTGATTTTACATTTTTTATAGAAAAGTTCTTTTCATTTTTGACATTTATTTAAAAATAATTTTAATTCATTTCCTTTTCATTTTTTCTGAGGCCTTTTGAATTTATTGTTAGCAATCACATGGATATTAATCGCAAATATTAACTGATTGCTTGACTTAGAGTTGTCTTGTACATATTCATATTGTTTCTTAAGATAAGAATCAATAAAACATATTTTTCTCATTTTTATATATTCCAATTTCTGTTTGAATGGTACAAATATTGATAGTTACTTAAGACAATTCTACTTTAAGATGTTGGTCTCAAGTGTGTTAAAAATATACAGGGTGTTATAAAGTCCCGGACCCATTTTGATGTTTAATAACTCATAAAATAATAAAGATAGATTAAAATTAATAACATAAATGGTTAGATAGACTCAAAAAGTTTCATGACCTTTGTCAATGAACTTCCACGTGTGCCCCCTTCGTCGCACGGAGAATATCAAGTCGATAGTCAATTTCACGTCAGGTAGCGGCAAGCATGTCGGCATCCACAGAGGCTATTGCGGTTGTAATTCTGGCTTTTAAGTCATCAATGTTCGACACTCTCCTCCTGTAAACATTGTCCTTTAAAAAAGCAAATTTTTGACATAATGTTCTCCGACGAAGCATCCTTTCATATTTCTGGCATTGTTAATCGTCATAATGTGCGCATATGGGGATCTGAAAACCCCCATGAATACCGTGAGGCAGAAAGGGATTCCCCAAAGATTAATGTGTGGTGTGGACTAATGCATGACCGAGTCATTGGGCCTTTCTTTTTTACAGAAAAGACGGTCTTATCAGTCGTATACTTAGACATGTAGAAAAACTTCGTATTTCCACAACTAGAAGAGCCACATGTCTTTTTGCAACAAGATGGTGCACCACCTCATAGGGGTACCATCGTTCGTACTTCTTTGAATGACCATTTTCCAGGAAGATGGATTGGGCGAGGAGGTTCAATTCCTTGGCCACCCAGATCACCTGATATAACGCCACTGGACTTTTTCCTTTGGGGATTTGTAAAGGACAATGTTTACAGGAGGAGAGTGTCGAACATTGATGACTTAAAAGCCAGAATTACAACCGCAATAGCCTCTGTGGATGCCGACATGCTTGCCGCTACCTGGCGTGAAATTGACTATCGACTTGATATTCTCCGTGCGACGAAGGGGGCACACGTGGAAGTTCATTGACAAGGGTCATGAAACTTTTTGAGTTTATCTAACCATTTATGTTATTAATTTTAATCTATCTTTATTATTTTATGAGTTATTAAACATCAAAATGGGTCCGGGACTTTATAAACACCCTGTATTTTGGGGGAAATCTTTGAGGTTATTGTTTATATATTCTTCAGTTTTGAAAGATGTAATATCGGATCTATTCCACAAATATGGTGTTAAAAATCTTTTTTTAATGCTGAAAATTGTATTTCCTTCTGTTTGTCTTTTAATACCATGTCAATAAGCATTAGTACTTGCATAAATTAATAAGCTTAGATTCTTGCTTTCTTTAATAAGCTTAGATTCTAAATTAAAAGAACACTGGTTTTCAATTTACACATATTGCTTCTGTCAGATTTATGCATATATTAAAATCACTGTTGTCATTATAATTTTTTTAAATTCTTGTTGTTCTTCTTCTTCTTATTAAGATAAGATCCTGAGTTCTATTCTTGTCTGGCAGATCACTTCATTTATTTTGCTTATACAAGTCCTTAATTTTCATCCTTAATAGTTGAATAAATGTCCACTTTTCATTATTTTTGCATACCTTTCTATATATAGAATGTTTAATATCATAATAAAATACATTATTATTTTAAACAGATCTTTTACTTAAATTATTTCTAAAGTTTTAACATATGTCATGCATTAAGAATAAAGTTAGGTACATCCTATTATTAACCATTGGGAAAATGGTTGTTGCTTTCGGTCGAGAATGGAGCAAATAATGTTTGCATTTTACTCTTTTAACCATTTTTAACGAAATTCTGTAACTTTAGAAGAATTTTTTAAGCATTTTTAATGAAATTCTGTAACTTTAAAAGAATTTATCTTTGAATAGGCAATACAAATGCATAAAATCATTGCAAAATGTTAAAGTTACAAATAGGATAGATGCATATTATCAGATATGAAAAATAAAGTAGAAATTTGGTACTTTCAGGTTATAGTGGCACCCAAGGATGAATTTTTTTTTCTGTTTTCATTAATATATTGTAAATTTGGTATTTTCATGTTATAGCGACCCCCAAGGATGAATCGACAAGCGACCAAGATTTATCGCCAAATTATAAAGCATGTATGACATTATAATAATATATATGATATATATATAAGATTTCTTGAAGTATGTGGAAAAGTTATAGTCATATATGATGTATATATATGACATGTATATACAACATATAAGACGTAAATAATATGTGTATAATGACGTATGTGGCACATATAGGAGTGTTTGGAATATATATATATATATATGTGAATATAGGATGCATATATAAGGTTTGCAATGATCTTGGTGAAATCATAACTGCAACCTTGGCATAATCATAATTGTGGGGGCCGCTATAACACGAAAGTATGGTAATTTTTTTTAAATTAAAAATTTGCTGTATTTTTTTTAAATGCTTCAAATAAGGGAAATTTAGACATAGCTTAAACATAAATTTTTGACTATCTTTTAATCTATATTAATAAATCAAAGCATTTGTGAGTCTGTCTGTATAGACTATTACACTGTGATGGATAAGGCCAATGCTACAACATTGGACATAGAGGTACTACAAGGTATACCCGAGAACTCCTCAAAGAAATTTGTTTCAAAATTAGATTTAAAATTTTTTAAAATTAAATTTTACAGGATTTTTTACTGGGAATTTATGCACTGGGTATTTTATTTCACCGTTCACATCTTTGTTGCTAAGTATTGTGTAATTTCAGTATTGAGAGCACAAAATAGAATAAAAAAGCACTTTCAAATGAAATTTTCCACAAAACTGTAATGTGATTTATAGAATTTTTTTTTAATAGAAAAAAGAATAAATAAACATATAATTGTTTGCTTTTAATTTCTATAAATGTCAATCTGTAAACGATTACTTTCTTTCTCCATTTTGTTTCTTTACACAGCGCGGAGACACTAATAATAATACTTTTTTTTTCCACTCTAAATTTTTGAAAAATAAAAAATGGCAAGCTATAATAAGAATTCTGAGCTTATTTGCTTGATGTTTGCTTAAACTTAGGGCTCAACTTTATAGACTCACTTTTATGCAGTCATATGTAAAATGCTTCAAATTTATGTATGAAAATGCATGTTTTCTTTTAAAAATGATTCAGTTTCAGTGATGGATTTTTGCCGGTTAGTCATTTTAATACACTGCTTGGTTTATCTGAGAAAATTAAAACAGTTTACTTTTGGATGTAGGACTTCAATCTTAGTTTAGACTGAAAATAAAAGTGAAAGTGCATTCCCATTAAACACTCATTGTGTTATGTTTAATTTTTATGGATGATATTGTCGATATACTTTTACATATGTCATATTCATTGATGGAAGCATTGCATTTTCTTATGTTTAGGGTTGATGAATATTTCATTCTATCCATGCAAAGAATGGGTTTAATGTTAGTATTATTATAATGATAATATAATAAAAAAAAGTATATTCAACAAATTATAACACCTAGTAATATTATACTTCTTTTAATTACTAAAAGATGTAAAATAAAAACTTTAAAACAGTTTTAATAGACTGTTTACATTTTTCGGCTCCATCGAAGCCATTTTAAAAACAAATAAGATTGTTCTATAGTTGCACAATCTATGATGTAATGATATGAAATGCCATTATTCAAATTTTCACATACTCTTTCAGATTACGCATGTTATTTAAAATTTTTACTTGGATGTTTGTTTCCATATTATTGGGTTATATTATATTATATTAATTGTTTTGATAATGGCTTTGATAGAGCCAAAACTTCTATTATATTAAAACTTTGAGGTTTAAGCCCAAGAGTCACTTGGGTTGCAGTTTTTGGTGAAGCGAACTAAGCCTGAGAGTCTCTCAGAGTCAGCTTTGGACTCTCTGAGCTATAAAAGTACAGACATCTTTACATTCACCGTCTTTTCAGATATTAGCTATGAATCTTTTTTTTTTATTAAAAAATATAGAGAGAGATGGCAGCATAAACAGAAGTAAGCATTTTAATATATGAAAATACCTAGAATCTGAACTTAAAACCAGCATCACTTCGAGCGAAGATTACGAATTAAATACTAATGAATATTAATTTACACAAAAGCAAATTTTGCTGAATAATGTTTACAGTCATCTCTCACTTATGCGCCTCTCAGTTATACGCGTTTCGCAGTTATACGCGAATTTCGTAAGGTCCCGCACGGGAAATAGGAAAATAATGCTGTAGATCTCTCACTTATAAGCGCCACTTTGAATTGTCTCTCTCAGTTATACGCGGAAATAACAGCGCAATTCACTTTTTTTTTTTTTACGCACTTGTCAAGGTAAAAAAAGACCGTTCTGAAAACGGGGTGGAGAGGATGTTATAGTTTGACTTTACACTCCCCCCCACCCCTCAGTTCTAATAGTTCCTTCTTGTCTTTCTGTTTTAATTTTATCAAGTCACCTGCGTGTTACATTTCGTACTTGCGGTAGCATCTAGATTCTTTTTTTTTTCAATAAAAATGAGCAAAAGAAAGTTAACAATTTTGTCCAAAATGGAAATTATAAAAGCAGCAGAAAATGATCCTAGACTGTCAAAAATAAGTTTGAAAATTCGACTTGCCAGAATCAACACTCAGAGGGATTTTAAAGAACAAGGACTCGATCAAAAAAATGAATAGTGAATATTCTACACAAGCAAAGAAACGATCAAGAATTCAGATTGGAAAATTTGAGATTTTAGAAACCACTTTAATTCAGCGGTTCAGAGAAATGAGAGCTTCTAATTTACCCATTAGCGGTGAGTTATTTAAAGAAAAGGCACTCACTTTGTCATCCAAAATGGGAATCGAAAAATTTTCGTCTTCTTCGGGATGGTTAGAAAAACTTAAAAAAAAGACACGGTTTAACAAATCATTGTCTGAGTGGTGAAAGCGCAGCCGTTTCAGATTCAACTGCTAATGAATGGATCGCAGACCTTCCAAATTTAATTCAGAACTTTGATCTTAAGACCATTTTTAACTGTGATGAAACAGGTTTATTTTATCATCTTTTACCAAAGAAAACGATGAGGGATTAAGGGAGAAATATGCCATGGTGGCAAACGCAGCAAAGAAAGACCGACTGTGCTTTTATGTTGCAATGGGGACGGATCAGAAAAGTTACCGCCAATAGTGATTGGTAAATCCAAGAATCCACAGTGTTTAAAAAATGTCAAGAAATTGCCATGTTCTTATGCAAGTAGCACCAAAGCAAGGGTGACATAGAACATTTTTTTTACACTTTTTGAAAGAATTCGATTTGAAGATGGCTAAAAAAAAAAAGACAAGTTCTGCTATTTATGGATCAGTGTCCCGCCCATCCTTCAGATCTCCCATTGCTGACACATACACGAGTTATATTTCCCCCTGCTAACTGTACTAGCAGACTCCAGCCCTTAGATCTCGGTATAATAAGGTCAGTTAAAGCGCAGTATAGGAAAGATTTGGTGCGAAGAATGTTTATATCACTAGAGCAGAAAAAGGAATTCAAGAAAATTTGGATTCTGGATGCCAAGCATATGTTGGTTTCCACTTGGAATAATGTAACAGCCACAACAATTTCTAACTGCTTTAGGAAAGCGGGTATTTTTCATTGAAATGATGCTGAAGTTATTCCATTACAGGAAAATGAAAACAACAACAATGATTTTAACATAGACGAAGAAGAATGGAATAGAATAAGCCAAGATTCTCTTTCTTTTCAAGATTTTGTCAGTGCTGATGAAAAATTAACATCAACGGCAATAAGAGATACTGAAACTGTTTTTGATGATGTGACAGCTGAAAAAGAAGAAGATTATGATAATGATGAAACTGATACTGTAATTGTCCCATCTTATGCTACTGCTTTAGGAGCCCTGGATACTTTGAGATGTTACCTACAAAATGCTGATGTAGCATCAAATACAATGATGCACTTTAATGCATTAGAAAAGGTCGTTGTACAAACACGGCCTAAGCAAAAACAAACTACCATTGATGACTTCTTAAAAAAGGACTAATTGGCATTTTTTTATGTAAGTATATCATCTTCTATGTCAAATGAAATTTTACTTTATTGTATTTTTTTAAACTAAATTTTATAGGGAAAGTGTAAGGATTTTTTTAGTACACTATATTAATATTACACCCCTTTTATTTTATAAAATGTCATTAATCATAATTTTTATATTTCAATATGTTTTTCTTTCGAATAATGTGTATAATGTGTATAAAGAATTACTGCATACGACATCCTCTCAGTTATTCGCGGCTCTCAGTTATGCGCGATTTTAAAGCAGTCCCTTCAAACGCGTATAAGTGAGAGGTGACTGTATATACAAATAAAACCTGTTTTCAGATATTTGTACAACATTTGGGTAAATTTTTAAGCAAGTCTGTGTGAAATTTTATACAGTCAAACCTGTCTATCTCGAATCTCTCAGGAGCCAAAAACAAATTCGAGATAAACAGGTTTCGAGATATACAGGTTTTATATAAACAGACTAAGAAAATTTCTTTACACTAAATACAAAAGACTGAAGGTTTAAAACAGTAAGTTTTATTTACATACTTTTTGAAAAGTAATTCGTTAGGAGTTTTTGATGCAAAACATTTTTAGATTGGCCATTTTTTTGCATTTTTAAAACAGCAGAGAAGCAATCCTCTAACAACTCTTTCTATATTGATGTGTGTGTGCGGAGAGTGTTGTATGTCGCCTAAGAATTTCACGGATATGAGGACTAGCGAGTTACAAACGGTTATTGGTGCTACGGTGGGATTGTTTGTTACTCATAAATAAGATCAGATCTTGAATTGAAAAGTGGTGTTTCTTCCGAAAATTCGAGATAGGCAGGCTTAGAGAAAAAATAATTTGAGATAAGTTTGGAAAATACGTTGATTTTTGAATGAAAATGCAGGGAAATTTGAAAATTTCGACATAGACAGTTTTTCAAGATAGGCAGGTTTCGAGATAGACAGGTTTGACTGTATTAAAAAATTATGTTTTCTTATACGGAACTTAAAAAATATATATAAAACATGCTTTTTTCAATAATTTTTCATTAAATATTCATTTTTAGTACATTTTAAATAGTTCATTCATTATGAATAAGAAGAGTTTGAAAATTTATAATAATAATTTTTTTTTTAAATACATAACTTTCAAGTATTTTTAAAAAAATTATGAAAAGTACCAAATACCCTCAGTTCAGAGGGAGATATATAGTTGAAATAGCTCACACCTGAAAGTGTTAAAGTTTTTATTTTATACCTTTCATGTTTTGTTTTCTGCTTATCTTAAAATAATAATAATAATAATAATAAAAAGATTTATTTTGACTTATTTCTTTTACATAGAGTTTCAAACAGCATAAACTTCACAATCCTTTAAAAGATCCTGGAGAAGCTGATTTGACAGCAGATGTGGATTTTTCATATTTAAAAAAGTGTATAAATGATAAAGGTACAATTTTCCTTGTATGATAAACTTTGATAAAATTGTGAAATAACATGCAAAAAGGAATTTTTAATGTTAATCCTTTTTAATTTTTTTACTAGCTGGATAGCAACCCAATGGTGTTACATTTGCATTGCATGAGATTGTTTAATTTTTGTGAGGGAAAAAAAAATCTGATTTAATTCAACATTTAGAAAAGATTTATAACAATAATTATATTATGAATTATAGGATTATATTGTGAAACAAATAGTGTTATTTGAGGAATTGAAGTAGCTTTTGTCTTGTGTAAAAATAAAAATTGATGTTTGATGTTATATCCTCCAAATTTTTTTAGTTAATTAAGTTTAATTTGTGCTTTCATTTTTTTTTTAAATCAGTGACTCCATAAAAATCTAATTTTGTAATTTAAGTGTTTCAAAACAAAATTGTTTTTCTTTCTTTCTTCCCCTTTTCCAAGAAAATTTAATACAACTAAAAAACATTGTAAAATTATCACTAATGAAAAACTATCTATAATTTTTACTTTTTGGCATGTTAACTTTTAGTTGAAGACAAATGCCTTTCTAAACATCCTTAGTTAATTATTAAATTTTTAAATAATAAGATAATTTGATCATATGTTAACTGAAATTTGAGCTTTCATTCTTAGTGCTGTGCCCTGTTTGGGTAACTACAGTGTTAGATAGCAATGAATGTGTATGCAACAAATGCTATGTGTGTTATTCATTTAATAATTGTCCATAAATTCATAATTGCCAACCTTCTGTTTTTCCCCTCAAGCCAAAATAAGCCTATTTTGAATAAGAGATTTGATTTAATAAAATGTGTCTTTTTTCCTATGTGGTACTTATTTGGTTTCTTTTATTAAATAAAATTTCTGGTTCAAAATGTGTTTATTTGACTTGGGAAAAAAATAAAACAAGTCTTTAACTTATACAGTTTTTGAGAAGAGACTCTGTGACACACAGACAGACAGACAGACAAAGGAGTGAGACAAATAGGGTTTCATGAGATGAACGAAACTCTAAAAATGGAAGATTGGCAACTTTGATAAATGATTTGAAATCTTTAATGTCATTATTTAAAACATTGTAACTTACTATGATGACTATTTTCTAAGGTTAAACATTGGGGACTTAAGACTGTAGTATTTTACATTGTATAGATCTCTACACTGTATTTCCATTTCTCACTGATTCTGAGTATTTCTATGAAAGGTAAAGTATGGATAAATAAACAAACAAATTAACAAGCAATTTACGATTCAGTTTAAGTTTTCATGGTTTTATCTGGAAATCATTTTATACATAAAAAACATTAACGTATCTATCCCAAAGATACAGATAACATTGACAGATTACATACTAACATTTATTCTTAAAATATATTATAATTTATTCTTTAGTAACATAACTATAAATAATTTTAATATATTCTTTAATATATGTAATTTCTAAAGCATGACATAAGTTGCAGTCTAAATGTAAAACAATTTTATAATTCATTTTTATTATGTTTTGTTTGTTTTTACTGTTAATTATTTTAAAAATAATTTCTTGTAAAATATTTTCTACTGTTTATTGAATTTTTAGTATATATATTTTTTTCATGCAGGTTATGTTGTTGGACCTGTTACTCAAGCACAGTTTTTGAAGAATATGGGAATTGATATTCGCTTAGAGGTATGTGGTTTTATAAAATTTTATTTCAATTTGTATATTTGAACAATATTATCTTTAAAAGAGTAATGATTTTGTGGCAATGAAAAATATTTAATACGAATTGATTTGTAAGTTTATTTGTTTTTAAATAATAATAAAAATAGTAAACCTTTTAGGGATAAAACATCTTCAGTTTTAAAATTCTTATTTTCAAGAACTTAAATTGTATTAAGAGTTAAAAGATCATTTTTCATAATTTATAAAACTTTTATTTGCATTAAAAAAGTTATTTTAATATTATTCTTATTCAAACATCATTAATTAATTCCTTACTTCGGGGGTTTAATAGCCTTTCACTGGCATCCTTGGTAATCTAAATGGCTTCTATGATAAACTGAAAAAAAATGTACATTATTTGCAATAACTTTAAAGTTGTATTATTATTATTATTTTTTTACATAGAATAATAAATTACACGTTTTTGTGTCTACAAAAAGCATACTTGTTTATTTCATCAATAATGGATAAGCATGATGTCAGAATATACTCATAAGATTGTTTCCTTCATTTTATTACTTTCTTCTACAAGAAGAGAGTGTTAGATTCATGAAAAATTTCGACTTCCGGTTTTTGATGGATTTATACATTTTGTAATGTCCTTAACATGATTTGACAGTTTTTTAAAAATGCCTATCTGTATGTGACACAAATTTTGTGGGCATTCTAACTCATGAACTACTGCACCATGTATGGCATGCAGCATCACAGTTGACAACAATGAAAGTGATGTCATAGTTATGCATTATTGTCTTTAAATCACATTGTTTGGCAATAGATTTTGTTTATCATAAATGGTCAACAGAAAAGTAAACAACTACTGCAAAATGTTATGTGCTTTTAAATTTTTGTAATGAAAATTTAAAAACTAAAAGATTTAACTGCAGAATAATAATTATAAGTTAATAAAGCGGAAAAAACAAAAAATTATAAGAGAAATATTAAAAATTATATTTCATTAATTTTAAGGAACCAAAATTTAATTTATTGAAAATCTCATTAAACATTTTTTTTATAAATCCTGTGCATTTTTTATCAGTAAATTCACAAGTTAATTTTATCACTTATTGTAGGCATTTAATTTTATCATCCTATAGAGTGGAACTTTATAAGTACCAAATTTTTTTTTTATGTAAGTTGCCAGATGCTTAACACGTTCGCTGCCATCTACAAGAATACTCCTAGCTGGCAAACTGAGTTTTTTCGCCAGCTGTGAGAACTCATTATTGATCTGCATATCTAAATCACCGATTATGAGTATTGCTGTAGAAAATACATGCAATGTTTAAGTGCTCAGCACACAGAACCGAAATTAAATTTATTGAAAATCTTCATTAAAATATTTTTTATAATTCTTGTGTATTTTTTATCAGTAAATTCACAAGTTAATTTTATCACTTATTGTAGAGCAGCGTTTCTTAAACTGTGGTCCGCAGACCCCTGGGGGTCCGCGAGCTTATAGCCGGGGGTCCTCAAACTCGGTGCTGAATTCATATTATTTTCTTCGGCAGGTATTTATGTAGCTGCGGCTGGAAACTGCAGGAGTAGAACTTCCAGTGTGTAACTATCAATAAGCATAAACTATTCAAAGAAGATATTTCAATGCTCGGGAGGACGGTTCTCTTCCGCACCCCCTGCCTGCTAAGAGCTACTTTCAGAATTCATTTCTATGCAAGTCAAACGTTTTTCTCGATTTTTTTTTTCTCCTCCTCAGTTTGCTTTAAATATGCAAACTGTTTCGCGTTACCATAGTAGCATTTCGTGACCATGTGTCCATTTATCAAGAAAGACGAATGCAAAATTCGTTTTATCAAGTGAGAAATTAATTAAAAAGATCGCAAATGGTTTAAGAAATGAAATGGCTATTTTTGACTCGTATCAGGTACCTCTGATGGTAGCAAAGTCTGCAAAGCTTCTTACGATTGCAGATAATTTAATTGCACCTGCAGCTAAAGCAATCAGTACAAAAATGCTAGGAGAAAAAACGGTAAGGATTTAAAACTTTTATTATCTAATGATACTGTAAAGAACAGAATCACATACTTCTATGAAAATATTAAGAAACAATTGATTGAACATTTAAAAATCAGTTCTTATTTCGCATTACAACTGTATGAGAGTTTAGATGTTTTCAATAATTTAAATTTGCTAGTTTTTGTGCGTTATGAAGGAAAGATTTGTTGGTAAGATATGGGAAGATTTTTTTGTTTAGCTAATCCCTTCCAACTCACATAAAGGGTGCAGCACTATTCATATGTGTAGGAGGTTTCATACAAGAAAACAAAACAAACTGTTTAAAATGTGTCAGAATAAGTACAGCTGGGGCTCCAGCTATGTATGAGTGAAACTGGAATGATTAGCTTGGTTAAAGCCTCATACGATTCACTATATGTAGTTTGAATATACTATCGTATTTGCTGTAAATACCTGGTTTCCAATAAAATAAAATAAAATAAAATAATGCCTGAAGAAAGTTATTTCAGTAGTAAATTTTTTAAAGCTTCATCCATTGAATTCCAGACTATTTAAAATTTTGTGTAAAGGAGCGTCAACTAGGAATTGGGCGTCAACACAAACATCTACTTTTGTATACAGACATTAGACGTCACGAGAAAAAGTTTTGAATTGCATTTTTGCCCTGTGTGATGAATTAAGGTTGTTTTTAATAAATTCCAATTTCCATTTGAAAAACTGTTTCAATGTTTTCTCCTGGCTTGTCATGGGAGCGTATTAGACAGATATTTTAATTTCCTGAATTAATTGAATTTAAGCTTACAAGGAACATCGGTACATATTTTCAAAATTCAGGGCAAAGTAGAAGAAAAAAATTAAAAAAAAATTATGGTAAAATCGCCTTGAAAATTATATATTTTTAATTATTCTCAAAATTATTCGAATTCTTACAAACCTCTATCGACACTATTTCCCGAGATATTATTGAAAATTTTGTTGTATATCTGAAGCACTTGAAAGAATTTTTCGAACTTTATCCCCCCTCCCCCTCCCAAAGTCAGAAAATAAGTGGATGAGGGATCCATTTCATTTCCAAAAAATTACTAAACTCAGAACCTTGACATTCTTATAGCAGGAACAACTAACGGAATTATCCCCAGATGGTCCCATGAAAATTGCTTTCCAAGTAAATCTCGAGCAGCCTTCCTAATTTTTGGTTGTGTGAGAGAAATACTAATGCGGAATTAGCAGAAAAAGCTATCAAGCAATTAATTTCCTTTGCACCATATATTTTTGTGAAAAAACTTTTTCCAGTTCTAGTTGTGCACATGAAAAAGAAATATAGAAATCCATTGAATGTCGAACCAGAGTTACAGATATACAAGGTTTGTCTAAAAAGTTCAGTGAATGAAAGCATAAAACAAATACAACAAAGCATGAAAACAAAATACCATTAATCACCCTCAAAGTAATATCCGTTGGCCATAATACACTTATGACATCATTGATAAAGCTGCTAGAATGAGTCAGCAAGGGCCACTTTTGGGATCGACCGAAGCACAGATGTTACATTCTTGGTGAATGATAGTGCTAACACTGTCCTTGCTGATTCCCAATTCTTCCGATATCCATCGTAAAGGCAGTCGGCGATTGCTTAACTGCATCTGTCATACACGCTCGATGTTGTCTGTTGTCACACTTGTTGAGGGTCGACCTGAACGTAGTTCGTCATCCACGTTTTCCTTTCCCTTCCGAAAATGTTTAAACCAGTCGTACACGCACTTTTTGCTCACTGCGTCTTTTCCGTACACCTGGACCAACACTGCATACGTTTCTGTGGTGGTTTTCCCCAGTTTGTAATAAAACTTGATGTTTATTCATTGCTCCATTTCTATATGATGCGAGTTTTCAAACATACACTGTTCGACTGCCCATAGCAGACTATTCTGCCTTGGTTTCTTGCACTTCTTGCTACGTACCGTTTCTCCATTGGTCTATGCGTACCTGCATATACGCAGGGACGCAGTATTAACTCGCGTTGTTTATGAGATATCCATCCATTCACCGAACTTTTTATACGCACCTTGTATGTTTCAAACTTTAAACCAGATATTGCACAGCTAGTAGCAAAAAAGTAGCAGCACCATTCTTATAGGAAATAGCATGGGAAGAAGTTTAACTGTTTTAAAATGTATGTTATTTTTTTTATTAATGCAGCTGATTTTTTTATTCAACAACTAAACACAGACTATGTGTAATGAGAAATAAATAATGTGTATATATTAAAGTAATTTCTTATTTATATTTAAAAAAATTGTTAGGGGTTTTCCCCGAAATGCATATCACATCAAAGGGGGTCCGTGAGATTGCAAAGTTTAAGAAACACTGTTGTAGAGCATATAATTTTATCATCTTATAGAGCAGAACTGTATAAGTATTACCAAACATTTTTTGATGTAAGTTACAAGATGCTTAACACATGTACTGCCATCTATGAGAATACTTGTAGTTGGCAAACTCAGTTTCCTAATCATCTGCGAGATAACTCAAGATAAGGAGATAACAGCGCGATCTCCTTAATTAAATCACTGATTACGAGTATTGCCATAGAAAATATATGCAATGTTTAGGTGTTTGGCACACAGGAAGAGACTCAATAATACACTTGGCATATTGAAATGAATTATTTATTTCTCAAAAGCTAGATACAATACCTAAATGTTTCGAATGCAAAAACATATCTATTCACAATATATTTTGAAGAATACCACAAGTAAATTATTTTTTTATATTACGTTGAAATTTTTAATAGGTATATTGAAACAAAATTATGTATGATAAGTTATAAAACAATTTTCCAATCTGTTATACATATGTTTAAATAATAAAACAATAGAAAATACTTTAAAAACATAAAAATGCAGATATGACCTTGGTATGTATGAATAGATGCACCATTTCAGCTTTGGCAGCAAACGTATGAATAATGATAACTTCTAAGTTAAGTAAAAATTCACAATTAATGATTATTTAGTTTAAATTCTTTGTTCTAGAAAAGTCATTGATTTTCACCCTTTAATATTCCTTGAGAATAAAAAAAAATAGCTTATGAATCTTTTAATCAAGAAATGTTTTATTTTTATTATTTTTTTAATATCTCATCTCTCTTTTATAGAAATTGATGGAAAATGCTTCTCCAGAACAGCAAGAATCTTTAAAATCTGGCTATGATATGTTAACTAAGGCAGATCAAATGGGAGAAAGATTTAAGTTTTTTGCTGTTTATCCTAAAGTTTTGGATATAGTACTAAAGAGATATCCACCTGCTGGTTTTTAATTAATTGAAAACTCGTATTTCAACATTGTTGGTCTTTTCCTTTTAAACCGTAATTAGTACTTTGTATATAAAATAAATGTTATTAATATCTTGTTTCACCTTTTTATCTGTCAAGTAAAGTGAAAGTTCGTTCAAAGACTTTATTGAAATTTTGTAAGTATAAGCGCTTGTTCTATATGCATTGCAGTGGGGTTTGCGGTAGAGATTTGCACGGGCCGGGCTCGGGCCTATTTCCCTTCATGGCACTCGGGCCGGGCCGGGCCCGGGCTATACTTTTTTCTGAAGGCTCGGGCCAGGTCGGCCCTAGTGATTACTCTTTACGGGCCGGGCCTTACTTTTTTGCAGAAGGATAAGGCCGTGCCTTAAATTATTTTTTCTATACAGAGCCGAGACTGGTTTCATTCTTCCTAGTCTTCACGCCCCAAAATTTTCAGTCCTGGTTTTGACCCGTATGAAAATCATTGTCTCGGCGTGGCCTGGTCCGTTCGAAGGTCAGCAAAATAAGACCTGGCACAAAAATCTTTGCAAAACGTGCATATATTTTTAAATTGACATTATTCTACAATTAAACATTAAAATTTATTCTTTTTAAAGAATAGTAGATTTATACGCTTATTAAAATATGGCTAAATTAAAATATAGTAAAATGTGTGAAAAAGAACTTGCTTATGATGGAATCCTGTCTTAAACTAAAAAATGTGTTGATCCATGAAAAATTAATACGTAAGAAAATAATATATAATACATTTACACTTGCTAAGAAGGCATATTGTCTATAACTCATTTTTTTTCTTCCCTATGCAATTCAATCTTTGTAGATTTTACTGTATATCATTTTTCTGATTTTTAACATTTCAATAAATGGAATATGCATTAACAATATTAATGATACCTTAAACACATACATACAACAAATAGAGATTTATTAAAGAAATAAATGTTCTAGGTTGCGGCACCTCTATAAAAATGAAGATTATAAACATGAAAAAAAAAAGAAGTCTACGATAGGTTAGATTTTCCTAGATTATGATAGGTTAGATTGGTTAGATTTTCTCCTACAAGGCAAATTTTTAACCAAATCGACGTAAAAATCAGTGTTTTGTAGAAATTCACTCGGGCCGAACTTTTAGCTTTTATACCGGGCCGGGCTCGGGCCAAACTTTTAACTTTTAAATTGGACCGTGCCGGGCAGAATTTTTTTTTGTATGGGTTGGGCCAGGCCCAGGCCTGGAAATTTCGGCATGTGCAGACCTCTAGTTTAGGGTACCATTTATATAGTTTTCATTTATGTATTTTTAAAAATTCCCGTCCATTTCTGTTTTTTTTTTTTGTTTTTTTTATGAAATTTTTTTTATCACGTTTTAATGATAAAACATTTCAGCATACAATGGCTCATAAAGTTATTAGGATATTAGTGTCAGTGCCATTTTAAATGTCCATTTTGTGTTTTTGTGGTTTTTTTTTTGTTTTTTTTTTTTTTTTTACAATTAAATTTATTTTACAAAACTTCAAAACTATATTATAAATATCAGATTTACATATGTTTGATATTGATTAATTGTAAAATCAATATATATATATATATATATGTTTTAATTTTATATATATGAAATAGATGTCATTTAATATTTATTTATTATTATTTTACATTAAGAAAAATTTCATAATTTTAAAATAACATTACAATATTTTGTTTATAAAGTTGAAAGTCTATGCTTTCTTTTGAAAATTCGGTTGAAGGTTAGTAAGGGTGCATTTCACTGATTCAGGTTTACCCCTTGCCAATCTTAAAATCCCATATTAAATTATAGGGAAATTTAAACAGATGATTATTCATTACCCAATTTAATTATCAAAATATGGTTTTCACTCGATGCTGTTGTACTGTGTTTTTTCCTATATTTTATGCATTTTTAAAAAAATAATGATTTTTAAAATTAAATTTTTACTTGAGCAAAAATTTTTAAACTTGTCTTCTTAAAAATATTTAAAAGTTAAGAAAACAATTTTAAAAAACACAATATGTCACCATCTAGTTTCTGATGATGGAAACCAAATTTTAATAATTATACTTGATAAGAAATAATCACATACAGTGTACTCTCGATTATCCGTGTGCGGATTATCCGGTTTGCGGATTATACGTGCTCATTCCGGACTCACACAAAAAAAAATTAAAGACAAACATTTTCACGCTTATTATGCATGTAAAATCAAAGTTGATGTGAATCAGAATCTTTTCCGGTTTAGCTGACAGTATTGTGAAGTGCGTAGAGGTAAAATCGAACGCTCTGGAACCTGTTTGACAGGTAGGATTAAAGGAGATGAGGGGTGGGGGGTGGGGGGGGGGTCGGACTGTTGCCTGTAGCGATCTGCTCTTTCTGTCAGCCCTCCCGCAGCTTGCGAGCAGAAATTTTCATTTGGCCACTGGCGTGTGGTGCATTTCTTACCCCCGCTTTGCTGCGGAGGGGTTTTAATCACGTGATCTAAATCTCTTGGAGCTCTGCAGGTGTTCATAAGTTATTCTCGCAGTGAGGTTTACGACATACTATCTGGCTGTGTTATGTTTTGGTGAAACATATTTTTTGTAATTAATGTTCTGATTAATCAAGTCACCAAGATACAAATTATCATTGTCTCCTGAATATCTTCTATTGGTAAAAATGGTTGGTGTAAAACGAAAACGGAATGTTTTAAATGTTAAACAAAAATTAGAAATCCTTCAGAAACTAGATAATGGAGAATCAGCTAGCAAATTAACAAAGGATTATCAAATTGAAGTACAAACTGTACATGATATAAAAAAGAACAAAGAAAAACTCATTACCTTCATGAGAGATTGTGATGATAAATCTGCGCTTTCGAAACAAAAAAGTCTGAAAACGTCAACATACAAAGATCTAGATTCTGTTCTACTACAGTAGTTTAATCAAAAAAGAGCAGAACATATACCTATTTCAGGTGCCATGTGTTCCGAAAAAGCGAGAGTTTTTCATGAAGCACTAGAATTAGAAGGAGATTTTAATGTTTCATCTTGTTGGCTCACTCGGTTCAATCAGCGCTATGGAATTCGACAGTTAAATATTCCAGGAGAACGTCTAAGTGCGGATGTGACTGCTGCAGAATGATTTTGTGTGAAATTTCAAGAATTTATCGATGAAGAAAATTTGATTCCCGATCAAATTTATAATGCCGATGAGACAGGGTTGTATTGGAAATGTCTCCCAACAAAAACACTTGCTTCACGGGAGGAAAAGTCAGCTCCAGGCCACAAATCATCGAAGGAGCGCATTACCATCATGTGCTGTGCAAATGCTTCTGGGGACCATAAAATGAAACTCGTAATGATCGGAAAGGCTATGAAACCCCACTTGTTTAAGGGTACAGAACCAAAAAATTTACCGGTTGTTTATTTAAATCAAAAGGGCGCATGGATGACACAGGATATTTTTCTCCGATGGTTCCATGAACAGTTTGTTCCTGAAGTCAGCAAACATTTACAAGCTAAAGGCTTACCCCAAAAATCAGTATTGCTTTTAGACAATACCCCTTCACATTCAGATGAAAGTTTCCTAGTGTCTGATGATGGATTGATTACCAGTAAATTTCTCCCTCCAAATGTTACAGCTGCGATACAGCCTATGGATCAAGGTGTAATTTCAGCAATGAAACAGCACTACAGATCTGACCTTTTGAAAAATTTGATTCATGAAGTTAAAACACTACCAAATTTTTGGAAGCAATATTCGTTATTGGATGCAGTATATGGAATATCAGCAGCATGGTCAAAGGTAAAATCGTCTATGTTATCACGATCATGTAGAAAGATCATTCCGATTGATGAACAAGCAAAGGATTTAGACGGTTTCGAAAATCTTGATGACAAAAATTTAGAAGATTGGTTTCAAAAGGATGCATGTGAGCCTGGCTTCCAGTATTTGACAGATGAAGACATTGTTTCTAACTGTGTTGTTAAATCTAATAGTGATGATAGCACTGATGCATAAGATGTACTAAATGAAGGAAATACAATTTCTCATTCTACTGCTCTACAATCTGTAGAAACTTTGTTACACTATATGGAACAAAGAGGATTTGATTACGGTGACATTACTGCAGTTCGTAAAGTATGTGCCGATATAAGACAAGAGATGAACAAACAGCAGAAGCAAAGATACATTACAGATTTTTTTAAGCAGTAAATATTAAAAGGAAAATTTCCAGTTTGATGTTATACAGCATGCAAATGTAAGTAATTTTTATATATTTGTACTGATGTTGATTTTTTCTTTAATAAAAAGGAGTTTTCGGATTATCTGTGTTTTTCGATTGTCCGTGCGACCTTTCCCGGTGATTAACCCGGATAATCGGGAGTGCACTGTAGTTAAATATTTTCATACTTTAACATGGTATTTTGTAGTTAGCAATGAATGGTGAGTTTTCCTTTAAGTATGTTCAGTACATCAAGATTTCAAAATTAGACAAATGACGATTTTCAGATTTTTATACTGAAACACACTACTTACATAAAATAAATTACAGCAGAATTTCAGAGTCATACTTTAATTAGAATATCAATTACATTGATTTTGAAAATCTTTGTTAATTGGTAGTCCTATTGAATGAAATCCTTTATATCTTCAAAATGTTCAATGCTAAGTGGCTAAATATTTATGAAATCGTTTGAAAATTTTTCTAGTTGCACATTTTGTAACAAAGATTTAAAGGTCAGATTTTTGTAGTGTATTAAAAGCTATCTTAAAAGGTGTGATTGCAGAAAAAGATTTACTTAAAAACAAATACCATTAAACAAAATCTAGTCCTTGAACTTGTTGATTATATCATAACTGACAACCTAAAAAAAAAAAATACAATTTTGTTTGTTTTTTTATTACATGGGAGATTTTTTCTAAAAAATAACTTAAACTATCCTTAACACAAAAACTAAACTTCAGTTATTTTTCATTTAACTTTGATATTTTAACCATTTATGTAGTATTTGACAACTTAGACTAATTCATCAAAGACTGTTTTGAAATATTGGTTGACATCTTCTAAATAAATTTAAAGTATATAGATTATTTAAATGATTTTTAACTTTTTTCTGTATATTTAACGGAGAAAAAAACATCATTTAAAAAATTTACCACAAAATAAAACTCATGTAATTATTAATATTTTAATATATATAAAAAAGAGCAAACAGAACTCATTTGATGACATATTGTTTTACAAGAAAATAGGATATATAAGCTAGGTGAAGTTAACTATTTTATCATATATAAAAAAGTAATAAAAGTAAAAATAGACTTTTTAAAAACTACTCTTAATATTTGATATTTATCTTTAAAAATCACATAAAATTTCATGACTACAATTCATATAGTTTAAAAAAAAATTCCGTTATAATATATTAATTTGGAGTGGGCCCCTATTATTGAAAATTCACCACTTTGATTTACACTTGATAGAAAGTGTGAACGCATAAATTTATTTAAAAAAATTATAATTTTTACTCTGTTTCTTTTTAAGATATGGTAACAGGAAAAAAAGCATTATTTAAACTATCTATTTAGGATTTCTAAATTATTTTCTCAACATATAATCATAATTCAAGTAATATTAAATTATTAAATGATAAAAGAGTATTTAAAAAAATATATATTTCAATCTTTATTTTTTATTTATATTTTCTACTTTTTTAGTTTTTCAGATATTTTGTTGTGATCTCACAGCCAGTTAGCATATTCTGATGAGATTGGTTTGGTGCAAAATTAACTCCACTATTTGTGTAACACATAAACAGTTGTAACCATAAAGATTATTTCATGATTTATCACCTACAGCCAGCTAAAAGAAAAATGCCTTAAAATTAATTTATTAATTTACAATTAAGAGTGAAAAACATTCAATGTTGTATTCTCATTGGAAAAACATCTGTGTACATAAATTTTATAATTCTAGCATATCAGGAAACGAGTTAAAAATCGATTGTAAAATTTCATCTTTACATACAAAAACCAAGTTGTTGTTGTTGTTGTTTGACCCTTCAGGCCCCGGTGAGCAGCTAAAAACCAAGTTAAATTAAATAAAAGAGTCTAATAATAATTAATAACCATCTGTATATATTCCAGAAAAAAAAATTATTTGAGAGATCTGGGAAGAATGTCAGAAAAGATTTCATTTGAATCAGACCAATATTAAATGCAAATCTTTTAGTTCCATTTTCCACCACCAGGGTCCACACTCTGTTCAAAACAAATTTCATTCTGAACGAAACTCTGACACGTGTCCCTGTATAGAAGGCATGTTGTCCGCCCTGAAAATTTGTTAGTTCCACTTTCCACCGCCAGGGGAGCAAAATCTGAATCTTAATTAGTTATCTATATCTTAAATAGTTCATGTTAAGTTCAATGAACCAATTCTCTTTGAAATCGGGCACATAGAACCCGAGAAAACAAATACACTCCCCCCCCCCCCCCCCCCTTGGAGATTAATATTCAGAAATGGTGTTAACCAAGGTCTGAAAAAAGAATACCGAAGTTTATTCAGTATCTGGAGGACATCGGAAGAATGTTAGAAAAGATTTTGTTTGAATCATGTATTCTAGTTCCACTTTCCAAAAGTTCCTTTTCGCTAGGGGGCCCACTTTGTTCTAAACAAACCTCTTTCCGAATGAAACTCCAGCACATGTTTTGCTACGGCACTGTATAGCAGTCGTGCCGCTCACGCGCTGACAAGGGACACCAAATCTATATTTTAATTAGTTCATGTTAAGTTGAATGAACCAATTCTCGCTGAAATCGGGCCCATAAAACCCGAGAAAATAATCCCCTCCCCCTGGATATTACTATTCAGAAATGGTGGTAACCAAGGGCTGAAAAAGGATACCAAAGTTAATTTAGTATTTGGAGGACTTGGGAAGAATGTTAAAAAAGATTTCATTTGAATCAGACCAATATTAAATGTAAAATTTTTTACTTCCACTTTCCACCGCTGGGAGGCCCACTCTGTCCTAAACAAACCTCTTTCCAAACAAAATTCCGGCACATGTCTCCACTGCCTAAGGGATTGTATAACAGTCATACTGTGCACGCACTGAAAATCTTTTAGTTACATTTTCCACCGACAGGGGGAGCCAAATCTATATCTTAATTAGTTATCTATATTTAAATTAGTTTATATTAAGTTCAATGAACCAATTTCCGTTGAATTCGGTTCCATAGAAATAGATCCTGAGAAAAAAATCCCCCCCCCACCACCCCTGGAGATTAATATTCAGAATTGGTGAACTAAAGGCTAAAAAATTATACCAAAGTTTATTTAGTACCTGGGGGACCTTGGAAGAATGGTAGAATAGATTTCGTTTGAATCGGATCAATATTAAAAAAGTTCTGATATGGAGGGGGGGGGGCAGAGGGAGAAGGGGGGGAGTTTCAATCAGAACATTAACGCGATATCTAAATTGCGGCCGGACACTCCCCCCCCCCCCCCCCTTAAAATTAAACCAAGGGTCTTTAACATTATCAATTCTCTAAACCAGGCTTGTCAAACTCGTTTACTGCCGCGGGCCAAATTAAGCATTATATACAAAGCCGCGGGCCACATAAAAAAAAAAAAAAAAAAAAAAATCATAATACTAAACTATTACTACGCTGGTTTGTTAATCTCGATCTAGCAAAGGCATAGCTGTCAATCTTCTGTGTTTTCTTCGAGTAAAAATTAAAATTAGCATAATTTGTTACTGAAAAGTTATTTAACAAAATGTGCCTTGTATCCATGAACTACTTATTTAATTTGATTTGTTAAATACATTTTCTGATTCAAATTGTATGTTTATTTGACTTGAAAAAACAAACAAAAGGTTGGCAGCTATGCAAAGATGTCGTATAAAACTGCACTACCGAACATAGCTAAAATATGCCTAATCTACTTTTTAAAAAATCGCTCGATTGATGAATTGAATAATTACAGAAATTTGAAAAGCCCATATATTTTCGCTTTAATATGAAATCGCACTGCATTTTGATTAACTGCAGTAATGAATTCTAAAGAATAATTTCTACATCAATCACTGGAGTAAATAGATTAAACTGATTTTCATATTTCTTGAAAAAAAAAAAATGTTTAATTCACTTTTGAATGTATTTTTAATATATTCTAAAAATTTCCACTTCGATGATTTTTGTAATAATGCCTGATAACATTTAAATTGAAATACATTTTCTTTTTGAAATTTTTTTTATCAAAGGAAAAAAAACTCTATTTGAAAACGCTAATACTATCAAATAACAAGATAGTATTGGGAAATTTGCCTTGAAGTTGAAGTTTACTCAGGTGCTTTGTAATTTCAACTGAAAACTCCAAGTTCTTTGTCTATTGGTGGATTTTTAATAATCTATATTTATAATTCGTCGATTTAAAATGAAAATTGTAACATTTTTTAACAGTTCGAAAATAACAGGTAAAACTTTACAATGGAAAGCCGTCAAATTCTGTATAAAAAGGTAGATCTGTTTATCCTCATACCCATATTTCCAAGATATTTTCTAGATTGACGATTATATTATTAAGCATGTGCGTACGAATATAAGCATACTATAAGTTTTTAAGCACATATGTGGCTTTTAGAAATTAATCTGTTATATATAAATATTTCTAGCAATGGTACTTATGTTTATAGTCTTTTCAAATTTCTTTAACTGCTCTAGACATCATATCTTCAATTTCGTTTTGAGTGATTTCGACTCGCGGAACATTTAATGTAATAAAGACAATAATTAGTTTTTTAAAGCAAATGTATTTCCTTTAATAGGCTTGGTGAAAGCAGTTTGATTCTCTAAGTTAAAAAGTGTTTATGAATCCTGTTTTGTCTGTCTGTTCGTTCGTGCTCTAACTCGCGTAAATATACTTTGATTGCCATGTAATTGATATATGTTATGGAAGTTTACCATGGCATGTTCTGTATTGAAAATGAAGTGTGTAGCATTTATAGTTCGGTTACAGGGTCACTGAAAAAAAATTCCGTTGCGTTATAGTCTATGGGGAAAAATTGTTTGCGGTGTATTTTAATAATGTTACGCTATCAAACATAATAGAATTGATATATATTTCTGAGGAGCACTAAAAAAGGCTTTCTGTAGACTATAGACATATACAAAATCACACAAAAGAATTCGGTTACATAATGATCTACGAGGTGAGGGGGAGGTTGTTTTCGGCATATTTTAATGATATTACACTATTTCAAATAAAATGAAATTTATACACATTATTGAGGTGCACTACAAGATGGATACTGTAGAATATGACGTGCATAACATCGTTCATTTACAGACATTCAAAGATTTCGGTTACAGTACTGTATATGAGCGATAAATGCAGAAAGTGGGTTTCAGTTCTGGCATGAGTTTTTAAGTTCAACCCATTTGGCGCCATTGCTCCCATTTTGGGAACATTGATTTAGGATTTTTTTCTAAAGTGTGTATTTTATATATTGTTAAAAGATTCATGTTATTTACATTTTGAATATATTAGATGACTTCTGAATTTTTTAAAAAAAGTTTCATTAGAATTTTCTATTTTTTAAAGCGTGTTAAAAAAGACGAAAAATAGCTTTTTGGCCGTATTCGAAAGAAATACTAAAAAAAAATAATAACTTTATAATAAAAATTATATTTTTTAGTTAAAATATGTTTATAACAGTGTATTATATTAAACAACTTCAATCCGGAATTAATATGTATAATAGATCAATCACAATTACCGAAAGCATAAGTTGTTCCCAAAATGGAAGCAATGGCGCCTAACGGGGGTAATGTTTTTGAAAATTTGTACATATGCTTTCGTGCATTTATAGTACTTAATTTTCAGTTTATTAGCTATAAAAGGGATAGCAATAACATTCTGAAACTAATATTTTGAGAAGATTTCACATAAATTAGTCCAACTTTTACATTTATAATAAAAACAAAATGAAACTACCAGTTCCATAAGCATTTTCATTATACATCTTTTTATTTTTCATAATTACATAATTTTTTTCTGACTGTTTTACATGGAAGATGATTGAACATATTTTTTAAAATTTGGATGATTTTTCGGATGTTCTGGAAATTGTTTGTTTGCCACCTGATTACAGTATTGTAACATATGAGCACGGTATCTTCCTCATACATATGTCGCATAAATTATTTTCTATTACATATGTAATAGGAAAAAAATTATGCGACGATTTATCCCATGTTATACTTGGTGGAGAAGAACTTTCAGTAAATTCTAAATCAACAGACAATCCAGAAATGTCTGATTTAGTGTTTAAAAAATACAAAGTATTAAAGGCAGACTTGATATTTTAGATGAAAGTTCAGATGAATCTTCAAATCGGAATATGGAAAAAACTAAACAAAATGCAGAAAAAAAAAATAGTTAAAAAAAACAATTTCAGAAAACGAAAAAAATGTAATATAATGCTGCATAAAATTTTTTCAATCATTTTCATGTAAAATAATAGGACAAAAATGATCTAATGAGGAAACATAAAGAGGTGGATAATGAAAATGCTTATGGAATCGGTAATTTTATTTTTTATTTTTATTATAAATGTAGATGTGGAACTAATTTATATGAATTCTTTGTAAAATATCAGTTTCAGAATGATATTATCTCTTTTATAGCTAAAGAACTGATAAATAACAACCATAAATGCACGGAGGCATAAGTAAAAATTTTGAAAAAATTTACCCCCATTAGGCGCCATTGCTCCCATATTGGGAACATGCTGTTTTTCCTAAATATTCGAATTTTTTAAAAAAAAATTCTTCAGATATACCTTAAATACTTCCTATTCATAAAGAAAAAACATCTGTTCCATAAAAAAATAGCTTAACCCCTTGAAGGGCACCGGTATATTATATATACCACTTAATTTTAATCCCAAAATGCCACAATGACACCAGAATTTTATAATCAAATTTTGAATTTATAAGTTACATGAGGAAAAGCTTTTACTTATTTAAAAATAAATTCGCTCGTGAATCCTGGTGTCAATCAATCATTTCAATATTTTAGTTACAAGAGTACTTTGCCCCTGAAGGGGTTAATATATATAGCGGCGCCTAATGGGTTAACTAAATTTTTGCATACTACGTGGTGTGTATAAATTCTATAGATCATATACTGGGTTACACAAAAGATTTCGTAAGCATTAGTGGTTTTCAAATTTCCTGCTCAACAACGCGAACAACTTTCTGACTATTTTTAAAAAGTAAAGACATAAAATTGGCAGGCCCCACTATTGAAGCGATTTGGAATCGAATAGCATTTTCCATTTTATGATATATAAACTACTTATCGAGTTATAAACGATTTATGTATGTCGCGTGACGACGTTTTCCACTTTCTCGCGCTGCTGCTTCGGGAATTCGGTTCAAAACGCCGACTTTAATTTTTTTTTCTGAAAGATCTTCTGTCTATACCAAAAAAGGAAAAGCGTCTTTTGATTACGTAGTTTCTGAATAAGAACACCTGCCAAGTTCATGCGTTTCCGAACAAAAATGAATTCAGAAATGTGTCAGAAAGTAGCTCTTTTGGATTTGAGTAAGCTTTAAATTCACTCACTTGAAAACACCCGCTCGCTAATGTTAAACCTATAGGCAGATTGTTTTCAAATTTCTCGTTTAAATTTAAATATTTTAAAACGATTTTTTTTTTTCATTAGGATAGCTGAGGTCGATCTCTAATATTGCTATTTTTTTACTTTTTCGATTTCGGTTGCAGATTATTTTTAGGGTTTCGTTCATCTCACGAAACCCTATTACTCCCGCTCCGTTGTCTGTCCGTCATAGAGCCGTTCTCAGAGCCTATATAACTTACAGAGTTGAAACTTTGTGTATATATAACTGAAGACCTGCTATGAAGCTCAAAATATTAAAATTTGAAAAAATCGTATTATTTTAATAAATAGAGATACAAAACCAAAATTCTAACAGCCTTTTCCTTTTAAATTTAAATATTTTTCGTTATAGCAGTTGCCAACAATTAAAAATCCACAATAAAATTCTTTCTACAATAATTCATTTTCTATTGAAAGATTTCCACGTGAAAAATGAAAATGAAATAAAAAGTTTCACCCATTGAAAAATGATTAATATGACGTCATATTGGTAATAAAACGGAAATTTTCTATGATTTCCCAATAATACAAGGAGTATGTGTATGTACAGAAAGCAGATTAATATCACGTCATTAGAGAATTAAAAAGAAAATTAATCTGACGTCATATCGGAAGTTTAACGGATTTCTCAAATGTTTGAGAGTAATACAAAGCGAGTATCAATATGAGTAATAGAGAATAGTAAATATATGAGTTTGAGGAACGTATTGGATCATGATAAAATCCCGATTATGGAAATATTCGCATATTTTAACATTTGGAAGATGTACAACATGTTTAATTTTGAAATTAGTATTATTTTTTTAAGTATCGCATTTAGTCCACATGACAGACATTATTATGACAAAGTATAATAGCAGGCTGGTTTAGATATTCGAAAAAACGAAAAAATAGACCCGTAAATTTTTACTTTATAAAATACATGACTTTTTTTTGGATTTATTAAAGAAAGGATAAAGTGTTTTGAAAGGAATATTAGACGAAATCCTTTGTGCGATATTCGATCACACTTACCTACTTGTTATACAGTTATTTTCGAAACTGATTCCTAAAGTGAAAGTATCTTTATTTAAAAAAAAAAAAATCTGCTACCAAAATCAAAAAAGTAAAAAAATAGCCAATCGACCTCAGCTATCCTAATAAAAAAAAAAAAAAATCATTTTAAAATATTTAAATTCAAACGAGGTATTCGAAAAGAACCTGCTCATAGGTGTTTGTAATTGAGCTATGCATTTTCCAGCTGAGCTCTATTTAGTGTATTACTGAGGTTCACACTGCACAGCATTTATCGTTCATTCATAGGCACACACAAAAGAATTCGGCTACGGTACTGTCTATGAGCAATAATTGCTGGAAGTGCGTTTTCCATAGTAGTACGCGTTTTTAAATTTAACCATTTTTTTTTCATATAATTTGGTGTGTATGAATTCTACAGATCATATACAGGGCGTCACAAAACAATTCGAGTGCATTTTGGCTTACTCATGGAAATTGCTGAAGGGGAATTTCCATATGTGTTACGTATTTCCTAACTGAACATACTATGTATAGAATATATACAAATCTATAGATCATATACAGGGCTGCACAAAATAATTCGGATATTTTTCCGACTATAGATGGTAATTGATGAAATTAAGTTTTCAAATGTGTTATGCATTTTCCAAATTGTTTACTAAGACATAATCACAATTTAAAACGAACAAAATTTTAACGTTTTGTGCAATCGTCAAACCATTTCAGAATTTGCATTTAATTTTTCTTATGTAACCAAACAATGAGCTGTGAATCAAGCTCTTTAGAAACTCATTAATATATATATATATATATATGTATATATATATATATATATATATATATATATATATATATATATATATATATATATATATATATTTCAAAAACTTTCGCACATGTATTATTTATTTAATATTTTTGAATGTTTTGTCCAATCATTGAACTATTTCAGAAATTGAATATTGAGTTTTTAGAAAAATCTTCATCATTTGTATTTGTAGAAATCATTTGCCATTCTTAAAATGTACTTTTCTACAATACAAATCTTTCAATAACAAAATCTTTATGCTGTTTCTTTGTATGAAGTCTTATGAAAATGAAACGCAGATCAACATTCCGTCATTTTTGACGGGGGCTATATACTAATTAAAATTATAAAATTAAATATTTGTAGCTACTTGAGGGCACAGAAGAAATAAATTAAGCATATTCCATACCTCTCTCACGCACAGTGTCCCATTTCTCCCTCCGGGTTAGTATCTTTAGTATGTGATTTATGAAATTAACCATCTTGAATTTTTGGCTTTACTTAATTAGTGAATAGTAAACGCAAGATATATAGAATTTTGGTCAAATTTGTCATTATTTTTGCTTTACAAATTTGATAAATATTAAAATCAATTTCAAAATAGAATTAAAAATTTACTTTTGATCTGTAAACATGAGACTTTTCGACTACAAATGTTTAAAATTTTGCAGCTGTAAAATTTGTAGCGTATATAAGTGAGTTTATTGGTACTCCATCTTTTTGTAGAAATGAAAATAAACAATAGTTTTTACTTTTCAGTTAATTAAAAATAGTATTATTCCGCTCCTTTTGCCGTCCCCCTGCCTCCTTTCCCCTACTGTTTACTCAAATAGTAAAAGGTGAAAAATTTTTTAACACTTTCCAAAACATTTGAAAAGTGTTTATGAATTTGATTTGTCTGTCTGTCTGCCGTCTGTCTGTATATCTGCTGTCTGTTTATCTGTGCTCTAACTCACATAAATATACTGGGATTGCCATAAAATTGATATATGTTAATGAGGCTTACTATATGGCATGTTTGATATTGAAAATGAAGTATGTAGCGTTTATAGTTCATTGACAGGGACGCTCAAAAGAATTACGTTACATTACGGTCTATGGGGAAAAATCGTCTGCATTGAATTCTAATGATTTTACACTATTTCAAACATATTTAAATTGATATTCATCGTTCATTTATCGAGACACACAAACAAATTCCGTTAGAGTATTATCTAAGAACAATAATTGCTGGGAGTGCGTTTTAAGTTATGATACGTTTTTAAATTTAACTAATTTTTGCCTATTACTTGGTGCGCATAAATTCTATAGATAATATACTGGGCAGCGCAAAAGATCTCGAGTATATTTCCGTTTTTTGACGGAAATTGCTGAAGGGGAATTTACAACTGTGCTATGCATTTTATAACTGAACTAAATTTTAGCAGACTATATGTAGTATATATTCAAATCTAGAGATAATATACATAGATATTTTTCCGACTCTTAATGGTAATTCCTGAAATTGAGTTTACAAATGTGTTATGCATTTTCCAATTTCACCTTATTAAACAGTGAAATTTTGTTAAAGTATCCTGGACGTGCTGGAAAGTGTTTGATAATCTATGCTTGAAGCATGATTTTTCGTTTTTGTTTCACTGTAACTGTTTGTTCTTTGTGTATTACCTGTAATTAATACCCACCTTTCAGTAAGTAACATTCTTCATGTTGTTCTGGTATAACTCCATGTTATTAAAATTTCACTTGCGTGTATTTTCGCGGCTTCAACTTCTTTGCGTCCCATCCATAAGCCGATGTATCCCCCCCCCCCTTTCTCCTGCGATCCGAGATTAATCCTTGCGTACTTGTACTATCATACATAAGCCTGGCATTCTGATTTTTCTTTCTTTCTTTCTTTTAGGTAGCTTTCAATACAAAAAAGTATAAAGCTACCTATTGCAGCCGTTCGGAGGAAAGCAGTTCCAGAAAATTGCGATATATTTTCACCGATCATGACCCCCAGACCCCAAAACCACCCTCCGTTCAAATGTTGATTATATATATATATATATATATATATATATATATATATATATATATATATATATATATATATATCTGACCTATGTCATACGATAACGCTCGTATTTATAAATCAATTTCGATGAAACCAATTGTGTGTATTAAGCTCACCAATGTCTCGACCGAGTTCGTTGGCCAGCTTGGTCCGCCATTTTGTTTCAAGATGGCGGCCATTTAAAAATTTAAAACTAAAATAAATATACAAAAAAGTTAAAAAATTCAAATTTATTTTTTAATTACGTGTTAGGCCTTGATACAAGGATTCCAGAGCATTTTTTGGTTTACCTCTATCTTAAAAAATGGCTGAGATAGAGCAGTTTGAAATTCTAGGGTGGCTGACATTTTGAAACAAAACAGCACATTAACGCGATTACTCGCAAATTATTTTCTTTCATTGTTGTAATAATTTTCCCAATCATACGCATAAAACTATATATTCATATCTGTTAGCGCCAAATTCTCGCCAAAATTGGCGACGTTTGGCGAAATATCGCCAAATTTGGCGACCAAAATAAGTCTTCATAAATGAAGCCAATTTGGCTATTGTTCAATAATTTGGCGAATTTCTTATTCAAATTCAGTATTAACGAATCTTTTGTAAACGTTTCTTTGCATTTTAACTTGCTGTTTTCGAGTAACATTAGCTAAAATTTTAAAACGAAGATATAGGAAAGCTACCTTTTCCTCCCGGTACAGGCCGGAAGGAATTTTTTTAATGTGACTTGTTTATGGCGCTAAATATGTCTATATATGATTACATTTAAATGTTATATAACTAAAAATGCATGAATGGAAAGTTATTTGTCGTGTGTTAAGTCTGTGAACAGGGCACACTAAAAGGAACCCCGATTGTCTTAATAATCGTTAATATTGCTACTGCATATTCCATGTCCTGCGAACATGCGTATAGCTAGAAAAATGCTGTACAGGCATCCCCCGACTTACGTATATTGCGACTTACGTAAATTCGCAGTTTCGTAAATTTTTTTTGAAAATTACATTTATGAACTCATTAGCGCATTTGATACGTGTTTGCATACTTTTGATAATTATTTTATAAATAAAATATGTAAATAAAAAGTATAACTAGTATAATATAGTTTTATGTATTAGAGAAAGTTATATTTTTGTTTGGAATATACAGTATTATCAAAACAACGAATCTTTATTGTTCGTTATACATTGTTGTCATCTAATACTTAATAAATACAATTTGTGCTTATCAAGAATTATTTCATTTTGTGAGTGCTATTCATTTGTCTTGTCATCGAAAATTTGTGGAGAAGATGTAAGTCAGTCAGTCCTCTTTAATTATTTCTTATTTTTATAGTCGTTTGAAGTAATCTCAAAATTGTTATAAATCACTCCATCAATGTTAAATTTATAAATCCGAAATTCCACAAGATATTTTTTGTTTGAAAAGTGTTTTTTCAGTTTACCTTTATATTTTTTCATACTTGTATAATTTATATCCGAATAAATACTGTGTAAATAATCTATATATAATTGAAGCTTCTTACAAATTTTACTTAAGCAAATTACACATTCAACTGACGTAAAATTCGAGTTACGTAAAAGTCTGCGGAACGCATTAATTACGTAAGTCGGGGGATGCCTGTACTTTAAAAAAATTGTGTAAATATGTATGTAATATTCTTTTAACAGAATTTTAATTGACTAGGGTAATGTTGGTTTGGAAATATTGCCATATTTTGTTGAAATTGAATTGGGACAGATTCGGGCTTGAAAATTTCGGCCCGTGCAGACCTCTACCTTAACCCCTTCGCGACGAGCGTCCTTTACAGAATTTTTAATCTTTTACCACCGGTTTTTCAAAACGGAAATTTTCGCCTAATTGAATCGCAGAAATGCTAACATTAAATAATGCAAAGCTTACAATAAAAAATAACTGGTGGGAATAGTCGAAGATTTTGAGCATCTTATGCGTCACGTATACGTGTCGTTCGTCCCCAAGGGGTTAAACCCACCTTAATTTACACTCCATCATCATGTCTATGCTTTCAAAATCACCGTTATGGCTGACAGAAAGTAAAACAATATGAACCTCGCCCTTTGAACTACTTAATTCTCATTTATCAGCCACTGAACTAAGAATTATGTTGGGTATATTATCACGCATTGAGTCCACATTCCTGTATACGATTTGCGCAAATAGTGAAATATGAAATATCTTGTTTCATTATGCGCTTTGTTCTTTGTGTACATCATCTGTAATTAATGCCCACCTTTCAGTAAGCAACATTTTCTTCATGTGCTTCTGGTATAGTTCCATGTTATCAAAATCTGACTTGCGTATATTTCCGCATCTTCAACCTCTTTGCGTCCCAGGCAAAAACCGCTGGACTCCTCCTCTTTCTCCTGCGACCTGAGGTCAGTCGTGACCATGTCTGATTAGTTTACAAGCGTACAAAAAGGTATATGGTGTGCGAATCTTTTTAATAGATGCGCTGGTGCTGATTGTGACTTGATTCTGTAGTTGTTATTATAAATGGTTGTTTTGTAGTGTTTCGTGAGTAACTGGTGGCAGCAGAACTACAATCTTCGGCATCTCAGCCGAATCCGTCGTTCATGTTCGGTGTCAGCGTTGTTTTAACTGCCCCCTTGTTGTTGGACTATTTTGAAGTGCACTGAGATGGAATGGAATGACGTAAGAGTTTCTCCTTGTTCCTACGCGCTGGAATTTAGACACGAATGTATCATCATCTGTTGTGCGTTTGTTAATTGCTTTTTGGTTGGGTCCTTCACGAAGTGATCATTCACTTTTTAACGGACACATTTTTAATAGCTATAGAGGCTATAAACACATCATAACAATAGATAGATCATAAACATTCTTCAATACGAACAGTAGTAAATATAACATATTTGAGGCTTTGAATTGACACTTAAAGGAAGGAAACTTTTCACATCATAAAATACAGAGCGATTGGGGAAACTAGAAAGAAAGTGAAATGGAGTTTTTATTCCGGGCTTCTGAACCTTGCAGCCAGGAGTGACTTGCAGCGCTAATCTATGTATTTAAAAAACAGGGCTGTTTTTTTTTTTATTCATCTGCGCTCAGCTTTCTACTGAACCAATTTTAATAATAATTATTTTTTTTAGCTGTTCATTTGTAGATGTGCCCGCAACTAGCTATTTTTTTTTAATATCCCCATTTTTATATTTTTATTTTTATTTCAAAAAGTATTTTATGAAATTCTTCCCAATGGTGGCAATCGGGTTATACTTTACTTCCATTATTGCAGAGAAAAGAGAAATATTGAAAAATATTGACACGTGGCTTTCAAGTCGTATTTTTTAATTCGCACGTTAAATTTCGATGAAAATATTTAAACACGTGTACTTTGTTTTTATAAAACAAATAAAAATTCATATTTGTATTTACTATGACGTCAATCACGAGAATATTCTCCATTAGAATTAGTTTGTCTTTACTTATTACTTGCAGGCTACGCCCACTTCGCTCGTCGATTTTTCCACACGAACCTTGAATGATTAAAACATCTTTAACCTTCCACCGCTAGGGTGCTCATTCTGTTCTAGCAAACCTCTTTCCGAACGAAACTCCGGAACGGGTCTCCGTTGCCCACGGCACCGTATAATAGGTGTGCTGTGGACACGCAGCAAAATCTTTTAGTTCCACCGCGAGGGGGCGCATTCTATTCCAAAAGAACCTCCAGCGCGGGTCCCCGCTGCCTACGACACTGAATAGCAGGTGTGTTGCGCATGCTCTGCAAAAGTAAATTACTTCCACCGTCAGTGGGCGCCAGATCTATATACTCTTAACACTGACACGATATTTAAATTACGACAGAACTGCCCCCCCCCTCCTCCTTCTCAAACTTTAACCAATGACCTCCATCATTAACATATATCGGTAGCTTTTGAAGCAGAAATAAAATGGTGCGTTTTTTTTTTGTTTTTTTTTTTTTTTGTTTATTTGATTGCGCACTTTATTTTCTTTCTTTTTTAGATAGTAACTAGAGGGATGGCCCCGAAAACAGAATTTAATGACAGACGAAGCCAATCCCTCGTTTGGCTCAGTTTTTTGAAAAAAAAAATTACCGGCCGAGTTTTACGAAGGATTTTCGGATGCAGAAAATTTTTCTACATATGTGTGACTTTTAAATCGATACCTCTAATACTTTCCTTGATAATTGCAAATTAATGAAAATTAGCAAATTCCATCTTCTGCGATTTCATATCGCAAGCATTTGTTTTATTTTCTTCTTCATTTTGAGATAAAAACATCGCATTTTCAGGAGATTTTGTTAAAATGTTAATAACCTGCCCCCTTTTAATCCGATCTTCTTCGTTTTGGGGACCTTTTCTCTATTTAGTTATTCCCCCATGTCTATATTCCAATTAAGACTCTGGACCATGGGGCCCTTGAACTTTTTGTGCACCATGCATTTTCCAAGCTCCCCCCCTTCCTAATTGTGTCACCATCTCAATGCATAACTTTAAAGTTGAGTCTTGGACTTCGCTCTCCGGGCCACCACCCTCATATTTTTATGTGGGCCCTTTTTGAGCATTTCTTTAAAAGTTTATTTTAATGATTAATTTATACCCTATGCTTAATTTCGACTAATTAAAGATCTAAAGTTCTAAGTACTAGGACCTTTTAAGATGTTTTCCTCTTAGGGTCCTGCTCAAAACTATCAGTTGGACCCTTTTGGGTCCTCTATTATAACTCCCTTAAAATCGTCCAATTCACTAGCTTTTTTTTCTAACAACTTCTTAGGACTTCTAGCTATTATCTGCACGAATAAAAAAATTCTTGGACTTCAGTTGCCACCAATTTTGAATGTTAATCTCCTTCTTGGGGCCCTTGGTGCAGCTTCTTTAAAAATGATCCGATGCTCTTGCAATTTTCGTTAACATAGTTCTAGGGTACTCCATCTACTTTATAAACTACTAAACATTTCCTTAGACCCTAAACTACCACCTCTTTTTAAAAATTATTAATCTTCTTTTCCGGCATCAATTTATGTTTACTCACTACAGCCGTAAATTAAAAATCGTGTTACTGTTAAATATAAGTGGTTAAGTTTAGAGAAATGCGAGGGAATTTCATCCGTAAATTAAATATCACGTTAATGTTAAAGGAAATTTGTCAAATTTACAAGGGGACACATTCAACCGGCTGGGGGATCATTCTTTTCTTGAATTCTATGGGCTCGACTTCAGCAGGGTTTAGGTCATTTGACTTGATATTTAAAACTTGAGGTTTATTTATTTATTTATTTATTATCACGGGTTCGGGCAACGCCGGGCTGGTCAGCTAGTTATTTGTATAAATCGTATTTAAGACCCCCAAAGGGGCTCAAGGTTCCTAAAAATTAACTGATATCATTTTCAAAAGAAAGCATCTATTTGAAAAGATGAAACTTCTTAGTAGGAAAACAAGAGCTCGGGCTCAGGCGGTGGATGTGTTGGTCACCGCCAGCACCACCGCCGATTCCGAAACCGATTCGAACGCCCCTTAGAGGGAAAAATATCGTTTTTCAAGGAAAAAGGGGTTAATTTTGTACTCTAAGACGAGGTATAAAATTAAATTCATCATACTATAACATGCATGTTAAATTTATATATTCATTTTGAATGACGGGCACCTTAATGAGAGTTAATTATTAAGCAAAATAATGGAAAATATAATTTTTTACAGAAAAAAGCCGATATTTTTCAACTATAAGATGAGGATATCATACTACAAGATGTATATTAAGCATATATATTAATTTGGAATGATGAACACCTGAATGAGTATTAATAATTAAGCAAAACTAGTCGTTGGGGGCCACCGTAATACTTACCCATCATGTATATGTATAATGTAAAATATTAAAATAAAAATGTGTAAACTACTTATAAAATGCATTGATATTCAAATAAAATCGTGGCTTGATGACGTCATAAAAAGGCCCGATTACTGAATTGCTTGAAAGAGGTTTTTCCTTATAACTCAAAAAATAATACTCCTATTAACTAGAGGTTTATTGCATCTGATTAAGCGTCAAATTTCGAATTAAAATATATATTTGAAGTGAAATTTGGATGAAATACAGGGTCATGAAAAATCGAAGAGTGGGGAAAATAGGATTCCAAATATCTCGGCAACTAATTATCCGATCGACTTCATGTTTTATGCAAAATTTATGTTTTTTTACTGTCTTTTATATTTACTCCTTAAAATAAACAATTTCGAAAATTTTTATATACCTTTCATCAGAATGAATATTTCGAGAGTCCGAAAAAAAATGTTCCGGTTAATCGAGGTTATTGAAATGAAATAGGCTTCTTCCCATTATTACATACTAAGTACATACCAAATTTCAAGTCTCTATCTCAATTTGTTCGGGAGATAGAGCGTTTACAGACACACACACACACAGACACACAGACGGACGGCAAAAATTTTTTTCTAAAAATATGTTTTACGGAATCTCCAGTGTCTGAAACGTGTAAATCCGTCAAAAAAAATTTTTCGATTTTCAAAACGATTACAAGACTTACCCTATACTACGTATGATGGGTAAGTAACAATGGAAAAAATATCAATTTTTAAGGAAAAAAGACGATTTCTTGAATATTTTTCAACTATAAGATGAGTATATCATATTATAAGATGAATATTAAATATATATATTAATTTTTGATGACGAACACCTTAATGAGTATTAATAATTAAACAAAGCAATGGAAATTATGAATTTTTAAGGGAAAAAGCTGATTTCTTAAGAATTTTTCGACTATAAGATGAGGATATCAAGCTATAAGATAAAACGTAAACTTATATTTTAATTTTTGAACAACGAATACCTTAATGAGTATTAATAATTAAGCAAAATAGAGGAAAAATGTAAATTTTCAAGAAAAAATGCCAATTTCATAGGAATTTTTTTACTATAATATGACGTTATAAACTTATAAGAGGAAATTTATATTTTAGTTTTTAAACAACCATCACCTTATATTTTTTAGACCTGATTTAACCGCCTATACATTAAGTAAAGCCACTTATTTTCATTCTCAATATGCAGCATTTATGAGGGGAGGCAATAATTCACTCCATTCAAAGAAAAGAGGGAGAATCACAAAGGCAGTATAGCGTCACTAGTATTACTCTGAAGATATGTAAATAGCTTTCGTTATTCATGTTTGCAAATAATCTACGTTCTGAGATACATATATGTCGTATTTCCAAGTTCAAATACGGGAAGAAAGGCAGTCGTGCTCGTGATAAATAGGGTTAGCTATGTTATTGGTTTCCCTTTTAGCTCGCATCAGGCGGCCGTGTGGTATCATCAACAACAAGAAATGTCAGTCCATATTTTTGTCGAAGAACCTTTTATTTCCAGTTTAAGACATCTCTTCAGGGAAAATGCTCATTAGCCAACGCTAAACGAAAAAAAAATACAACGTTCCATTATTTTCTAGAATCCGTCCCGATTCTTTTAGCAAACACCAGCGTCGAAAAAATCCTCTCCGAATCAGGATGATCGTGTTTTTAAACTAGCTTGCGTAATAATACAGAATACGTCACGTGACCCACTTCTATCGAATCAAAAGGTCTCTTTTGGAACTTTATCAATATTTCCGGTGGATTTATTTTGTTGTAAAATGCAAAAACTTTCTACGCCCTTCCAGAATATTCCATAATCTCGTACCAGATGCCTGTCATATCAACAAACGAGCTTATCTGTTTTTGAGGCTGTAGCTAAACTTCGAATTTAATACGTAATAAAAATAATAAGAAGAAAAGAAAATGAATCTTTATAAAAGGAAAAAAAAAAGAATTAAAGTTTTTCGGAAATATTTTAATAGACATTTGATATTTAATAATAGGATAACTTTATGAAATAAGGTTTTTTGAGCGGAATATTTTAAGAGATACGATATTTTAGCATTTAAATAAAGAAGTTATAGCAATTTGACCACACGGGAATAATACTAATGAATTTTAATAATGGATTAAAATAAAGATGTTCTATTTAAAGAATAAATTAAAAAAGCTATCGCCATTTTTAGAATAACTACATTCGAATAAATATTATTAAGTGGATTAGGAATAATTGGCTTTACATATGGATAGTAAAAGGCTATTTTAAGAATGAGAATTATTTTAATAAGCTGGGTTATATACCGAATATTATTGAATGGACAAATTTTATAGAATAATTGCGGAAAAAATTTAAATTTTGTAATATATATATCTATATAGTATATGTTCTTGGTATGTGTGGTGTATGTTCCTTATAAAAATTAATAGTTTTTATCCGATTTGAACGAAACTTGATGCACATACATTTTAGAACACAAATAAAATTACTGTCAGCTTTAAAATTTTCTTGGACCATTATTTACTATTTTTTTTTCAAATATATCCCATAGGTTAGGATTACAGAAATGCCCTTTTTTTTTTCAATTTCTAATGCAATTTCTTTTCCGTTGCCATAAAAAAAAACTGCGCATGGACAATATTTTTATAAAGCAATAAAAATTCAGATTCTCTCACTGTAATTTGAAATCCGAAACTGACGTCATTTTGGGCAGATAATATGATTTATTTTCGCATATTTCAAATATAAGTGCGTTTAAACAACATAGTACATTTATTTAAATGTGTTTGGAGATAAAAAATAAATATCTTAGCTCCTAATTTTGCAAAGGCAAATTGTTGCCACTGGTTTGTTAATATTAAAGTAAATTTTCCAAGAAATAAAAACATATTTTTGCGTATTCAAATTTCATGCTTCAATTTATTCTACATAATAAAAAATCGTCTGTCAAATATTGACATTTAGAAATCATTACATCGTAACTTTTTCCAGCTTCAGCTTCGACCAAGGAGACATATTTAAGCTCCTTGGATTTAGGTGGACAATAATTGCCCACTATTAATAAAAATTGAATTTAATTAAAACAATACATTATTTTCCATTAATAATTCTTTAAAGATGGGTGTTAAAACAAACGGAATTAAAAGTAAAATGGTTTATCGAAAAAAAAAATGACGTAATTTTATAATATAAAACATTTATTTTTATTTTAAAAACTTATATCCTGACAAAGTGGCGACATTTTCATTTCACCAGCTTCGATTTGTCAAATTATTATCCAATTCTTAAAAGAACAATATATTTTTGAGAAACAACGTTTTGCATCAAAAATCGAATAATTGCAAAACGCAATTTTAGCAAATTCTGTTTAAATTACATTATAAATATAATTTTTGAGTTAAACATAGTATTTAATAATATTAATGTTTAAATTTTTTCTATGAATTATTGAGTAGTATTGGCTTTTGCTAAACGGTTTCATGTTTTAAATGGATAATGTGCATGTGACGTCATTCACTCAAATAAAGGCGTTTTTCTCAACTAATTGTAGGTGAAAAGTAACGATTCTTGCAGAGTTAGTAATTCATAATGCATTATTTCCTACACATAATATAATGTATTCTAACTTCTTGAAAATTACGAGAAACTTAGCGAAACTTCACGCAATTTAGCTCAACATTTTGCCTACGTTAAGTTGAAAAACATGCGCATCCTAATCCTAATCCTAATAATATTATAAATCCGATTGTGTGCAAATGTTAGGCTGAAGCCAGCGTCAAAATGGAGAAATTAATGGCCCTGTATCTTTGCATATAGGTGGATTATAACCCGGAAATGAACATAGACTGGTTTTTGTTTATTTTATTCAAATACTTTTCTTAATAATTCAAAATTTGATTATTTTCATAGAGAATCAATGGACATTTTTAGATAAAATTTAACCATTTTACTTTATCGTTGCTAGGGCTTTGATCGTTGCCAATAAATAAAAATTCGAAAAAATAATTTTTCCTCAACAATTAAGTTTCAATTGAGCGATTTTCACGCGAAAAATGAAAATAATTCAAAAGAAGATGAATTTCTGTGATATTTGAAACAACAATATGGAGTATTTGTTATTATACATGAAGTATGAATATCGGTTACATTAAAAAGATCTTTTTCTGTCAAAAACTGCGTTATAATTAGAAAGAAGAATTAACAATAATTATATTATGAAGAAAAAGATTTCGCTTGAACCATGGAACTATGAAAAGGATCCTTCTTGGCTTGAACAAATATGACGTCATAAATAAAACATGTATTTTCAAAT
The DNA here is from genome assembly GCA_963931845.1 of Maratus michaelseni. Lineage (NCBI taxonomy): Eukaryota > Metazoa > Arthropoda > Arachnida > Araneae > Salticidae > Maratus > Maratus michaelseni. Next base: position 104,571,172 of record OZ007598.1, on the reverse strand, counting down.
ATTCGTAATATTACAAAAAGCATGACTATCAGTGTATAATAAAAGTATATACATAATGGACGTCATATTGAAGATGAATAACTGAAAAAAAAATTATACTGATTAATAATAAGCTTGAATATCAGTTACAAACAGATGCGAGTTTTCTGCTAAAATTCATGTCATTATTGCCCGGAAAAGAAAATTAATAAGAATTCTAGGATCAAAGCGACGTCATAATAAAACGAGATTTTTTAAATATGTTTCAAATGGAGCGTGTATCAATTTCATACATTAATAATCACTGAGTACAGTGAAAGAATAGAGAGGTAATGAACCGTAAAATTGGCTTGCAATATGAAGCCGGTTATCGCTCAAATCATTAGGCCCAAGGGCTGACTTCATTGGATGGAAAGAGGCTGCACGTGGAACAATGACTGGATTCATTCGACGGGGAGAGGTTTTCAAAGCAAGCTGCCAGTTGTTTGGGCCGACTGTAGGGTTGCATTTTCAGCATCACGCCAAACATGAACATTTCATCCCTATTTATTCTCTGAACTCTGTGATTAATAATACAAGCATCAGTAAGATTATTAGGAAAAGAAAATTGAACACAAGTCTATTAAGTTAAAATCTGACTGTGTGTATTTCGCAACTACTCCTCTTAATGCAACGCGATTTACTTAACACCGGTTATCATTGATTCGAGGATGTCATATAAACTCTGAGAATTTAAAATTTTGAATTAGATTCCGAGATATTAATATTTTTTTTTGTAAATTTTCACGAAATTTCTCAAAAAATGGTACTTAAATTACTCCATTTTTGTGGATAAAAAAGGGGAAATAAAACGGATTAATATATTTTTATGCCATTTTCTCATTAAAACTGAAAAAAAATATTTTATTTTCAATTTGAATAGTTGGTAAAAAAAAAAAAAATCTTGATTACAGTAAAATTTCCGAAAATTAAAAACATATTTCCACATATTCAAACTTTATGAATCAATTTATTCTGCAGAACAAAAATCGCCTGTCAGCATATTGTCAAGAAATCAAGATTTGTTCAGCTATAGTTCAGCTAACACTTGCAATTGCAAAGCTTTTTGCAACCCCAAATTACATACAAACGTAACATTTACATGTAATTTGCACCCAAATTAATTTTAATTTGAACCGTAATAAATGTTAATTTGCAATGAAAATTACATGCAAAAGTAATGTTTACATATAATTTTAGGTTGCAAAAAGCTTTGCAATTTAAGTGTCACGTTTGCATGTAATTTTGGGCTGCAAAAAGCTTTGCAATTGAAGTTCCTTGCAGTTAGGTGTAGAATTATTCCTCCCTATTCACAAGAATTGAATTCTAAGAAAAAGCATGTACTATTTCCTATGAATTATTTTTAAATTATGGCTGTTAAAACGTTTCTAAAAGTCGTTAAAAGTAAAATGGTTTATCAGGTAAAATTGACATTTCTTTTTACCCAATTCGTCGATCTACACGATTTTATTTGGCCGTCCTTTTTCCATTGGTTGCAGTTTCCTTTTCTCGGTTATTTGGCACAAAATTTTACCTTTTTTAAACTGATTTATGTCAAGGCCCCTATAACAAAGAAATATCGTATTTTCTTCTATGAAATGTGATAAAGAGTTAGTTAATTATTATCGGGAGTGAAATATTTTGCTTGATTAGTACATTTATTTTTCTTTTAATGTTACGTGAACGAAGTCCCGGGTAACAGCTAGTAATATTATAAATCCGATTGTGTACAAATGTTAGGCTGAAGCCAGCGTCAAAATGGAGCATTTAATGATCCTGTATCTTTGCATATAAGTTGATTATAATTCTCAAATGAACATAGGCTGGTTTTTGTTTATTTTATTCAAATATTTTTCTTAATAATTCAAAATTTCGTTATTTTCATAGAGAATAAATGGACATTTTTTCGTATAATATTTTAAAATGGCTAATTTTACTTTACCGTTGCTAATACTTTATCGTTGCCAAAACTAAATCAAAAGCCGGAATAATAATTTTTACTCAACAATTTACTTTCAATTGAAATATTTTCACGTGAAAATGTTTCAACTGAAAATTTTTCCCGTGAAAAAGGAAAATGAAATAAAAAAATTAAAGAATTAAAAAGAGGATTAAATAATATTATTAGAAATAAAACGTACTTTTTTTCAGTTTTTGATAATATTACAAGGTTTTAATATACGTAACCATAGGAAAAGTGCGAATATGACGCCATACATCGAAAATAAAGCGAATATGCTAAAATGATCTTTTTTTTTTTTTTTTTTTTTTTTTTTTTTTTGTATGGGAACAATACTTGGCATTTTACCGCCTGCGCACGGCTAATATAACTATACCGTATTTTTTATTTAAATTTTAAAAAAGTAAAAAAGAAATTTTAAAAGAAAACGGTTAGCAAATGTCAATAATATGCTCCGCAAACTTATACATGTCAAAAATGATGTCACGGATAGCGAGAAATAGTTACTTTCATTCTTAAAACTAAAAGAAATAACTTGATTACCTAAAAAAAATGACGAACGTTAATAGTTCCATTTTTGTTGATAAAACCTAAAAGATTTAATATCATTTCGTTAAAGTAACATAATTTCCCCTAAGCATGTATTTAAATTAATTGTCTGGAAAAGAAAATTAACAAGAATTATATCATTAAAAAGGGATTTCTCTGGGGAAAAAGAGACGTCATATTTGAAATAAAACGGGAATTTTCCAATATGTTTTAAAATTAGTGTGAACTTACATTAATAATACAAGGGTTAGTAAGTATAGAAAGTAGATGAGTTTCACGCCATATTTATAACGAAAAATTTAAATGTTTTTTATCTATACTGATTATTAAGCATGAGTATCCGTTATCTACAGATTATACAGATAAGAGTTTTCTGGTAAAAATCACATCATAATTTTAAGAAAAGGAAAATGAACACGAAAAACATATTTTCACATATTCAAACTTCATGAATCAATTTATTCTGGAGAACATAAATTGCCTGCCAACATACTATCATTTAGAAAACAAGATTTGTTTCAGCTATGCCTTAAACCAAGGAGGCAGAATTGAAATGAAAGAAAAAGCATATATTATTTCCAATTAATGTTTTTTTGAAGGATGGCTGTTAAAACGTTTCAAAAAGGCGTTAAAAGTAAAATTGTTTATCAGGTAAAATTGACATTTGTTTTTACCCAATTCGTTTATTTTCACGATTTTATTTGGCTCTCCTTTTTGCATTGGTTGCAATTTCATTTTCTCGATCATTTGGCACAAAATTTCACTTTTTTAAGACTGAGTTTTGTCAAGGTCCCTATAACAAAAAATACCGTATATTCTCCTATGAAATGTGATAAATAGTTAGTTAATTATTAACGTTTTTAATTATCGGGAGTAAAATATTTTGCTTAATTAATGTATTTATTCTTCTTTCAATGTTACGTGAACGAAGTCACGGGTAACAGCTAGTAATATTATAAATCCGACTGTGTGCAAATGTTAGGCTGAAGCCAGCGTCAAAATGGAGAATTTAATGATCTTGTAGCTTTGCATATAGGTTGATTATAACCCGGAAATGAACATAGGCTGGGTTTTGCTTATTTTATTCAAATATTTTTCTTGATAATTCAAAATTTCGTTATTTTCATAAAGAATAAATGGACATTTTTTCCTATAAAATTTAATTAATCATTTTACGTTGATAAGCATTACCGTTGCCAATAAATACAAAACCTGGAGTAATAATTTTTCCTCGACAATTATTTTTCAATTGAACGATTTCCACGTAAAAGATGAAAATTAAAAATAATGCAAAAGATGATGAATTGCCATGATATTTGAAAGCAAATATGGAGTATTTGTTGTTATACATGAAGTATGAATATCAGTTACGTTGAGAAGACATTTTCTGTCAAAGACTGCGATATAAATAGATAGAAAAATGAATAATAATTATATTTTTAAGAAAAAATTTCGCTTGGACCATGGAACTATGAAAAGGATCCTCCTTGGCTTAAACAATGTGACGTCATAAATAAAACCATATATTTTCAAATATTCCTAATAATACAAGGAGTATGAATATCAGTATATAGTTAGTATGAAAGTAGACAGATAATGGACGTAATATTTAAGATGAAAAACTGAAATATTTTTTTTATCGATACTGAGATCGATTGAGCTTGAATATCAGTTACATACAGATGTGAGTTTTCTGTTAAAATTTACGTCATGATTGCCAGGAAAAGAACATTAAAAATAATTATATAAATACAAAGGATATGAATTATCACTTTACTGCACAGTGTACAACAACGAATTTAAGAATATCGTTATATCGTTAAAAAGATATTTCTCTGGGGAAAAAGTGGCGTCATCATATTGTAAATAAAGCGTGAATTTTCAAATATGTTTAAAAAGGAGCGTGAATCAATTCCGTACATTAATAATATAAAGATTAGTAAGTATAGAAAGTAGATGAGTTTCACGCCATATTTAAAACGAAAAATAGAAATGTTTTTTTAGCTATACTAATTATTAAACATAATTATTAGTTATATACAGATCAGATTTATCTGCTAAAATCACATAATAATTTTAAGAAAAGAAAAATGAACACGAATCTATTATATTAAAATCTGACCGTCTGTATTTCGCAACTACTCTTCTTAGACTATCGGATCGGACGTAACGCGATTTACTTAACATCGGTTATCATTGATCCGAGGATGTCACACAAACCCTCAGAATTTAAAAAATTGAATTAGATTCCGATATATTATTATTATTATCATCATTATTGTAATTTTTTAACGAAGCTTGCCGTTTTAAAAACGGCAAGTAAATTACTCCATATTTGTGGATAGAAAAGGAGAAATAAAACGGATCAATATATTTTTTACGCCATTTTCTCATTAAAACTGAAAACAGAATTTATTTTCAATTTGAATAGATGGTGAAAACAAAATCTTGATTTCAGTAAATTATCCGAAAAATAAAAACATATTTTCACATATTCAAACTTCATGAATAATTTTTTTTCTGCAGAACAAAAATCGTTTGTCAACATATTGTCTTTTAGAAAACAAGATTTGTTTCAGCTATACATTGAATCAAGGAGGCAGAATTGAATTAAAAAAAAAAGCATATAATATTTCCAATTAAATATTTTTGAAGGACGGTTGTTAAAACGTTTCACAAAAGCGTTAAAAATAAAATGGTTTATTAAGTAAAATTGACATTTGTTTTTACCCAATTCGTCGATTTCCACGATTTTATTTGGCTCTCCATTTTGAATTGGTTGCATTTTTATTTTCGCGATTATTTGGTACAAATTTTCACTTTTTTAAGACTGAGTTATGTCAAGGTTCCTATAACAAAGAAATACCGCATTGTTTCCAATGAAATGTGATAAAGAGTTAGTTAATAATTACCCTTTTTAATTATCGTCCGTGAAATATTTTGCTTAATTAATGCATTTATTCTTCTTTTAATGTTGCGTGAACGAAGTCACGGGTAACATCTAGTTATCTATAAATATAAATGCATATTTGTACACTATTCATGAAGTTAAAGCATTTTTTTTATCTAGACAAGTATCGGTTCATAGTAAAATCTATCCCCGGTGAAAGCGTCGTCATTTTTAAAATCCTGTGCCGGTTTTCATTCAGAAAATATTAGTATTTTATAGCAATTACACAAAGTAGCTGAATTTCCACAGAATGTATTGGTCGCCAAAGCATCAGTTTAACATCCGTTTACCGTATAATCTTCCAGAATATTAAATTTCGATAAAATTTAATAAGTTTATTAAAGTCGATATAAAAGTTGTTAGCATATGGCAATTTTCATTGGAGAGTGGAATTTGCATTTGACATAGTTCACGTAAAATTCAAAGAAGAGACGATGCCACTAATTAAACAAACAAATCCTTCCTCCTATTTTTTAAAGGCACCATGATTATGGAAAAGTGCAATAGAAAAAACAATTAAAAATACAGGTATTATTAGTTCTTTTTCACTGATACTTATATAATTCCTTATAATTTTAAAATATCTAAATCTATATTTAAAAATATATCTGTGGGGTAATTTTTGCTCCCCATTGCAATATATTCCTGTCAAATTTCGAAACTTCCATAATCCTAAACTACAACACAACAATCAACATGACAATGCTCCATAATTGGGATGTTTTTTTCAGATTGTTTTTGCCATTCAAATAAATAAGCAACGATATTGCTATCAAATAAGCATTTAGGATTTGAAAGTATTTGGAGCGGGATAAACATTTTGATTTTATTGGTAGATCTGCAACTATTAAAAGTGTGGCACTGTGAAATAAAAATACCATAATTATATGAGGGTAAAAGGTATTTTTCTATTTATTTTATTTACTTTTAAACTTTATGCCCCATCAAGTTTTAATTTTTTAAAATATCATATAACTTTAAATATCATATAATAATATCATATCATAAACTGTTTTAGAAAATAAACATAATTTATATTGATTTTTAGATTATTCTAATCAAATAAAAATTATATCTAAAGTGACAGGTTAATTAACAAATTTCCTCAAAATATTTACTAATATAATCACTTTGAAAAATATTCTTTGACACGAAAACAAATTAAATCAATTTCCATTAACGGAATAAATGTGAAATAGAATAAATAGAAATGCTAAAATATAATAATAAAAAAGAAAAAAAAAAGAAAAAGAGTTTCACACTTAATCTTAGTGAAAGAGTATTAAATTTCAAGCTTATGAAAGAAATTAAAATGATCATATATAAATAAACAAAAATACGCAAATTGTGGTTATCAGAAGTATTATCTGCTATAAAATATGATAAAGAGTTTGTTAATGATAATAATAATAGTAAATATGATATATGTTGCTTAATTAATGCATTAATTTTCTTTAAATATTACGTGAATGAAGTCACGGGTCACAGCTAGTGTGCTATATTTTAATACACTTTACCCTCCTCCATCATCTTAATGAGTGTTAATAATTACACAAAACAAAAAAATATCTATTTTTAAGGAAAATAGATGATTTTTTAATAAATTTCACACAGGTTTTCGATATGATTGTACTGTAAGACATACGATTTTATTTCTTGGATGACCATAATACAGAGAAATAGTGAAAATATTCACTATTTAGATTACTTTTAATAGAAATTATAGACCCTTATAATGTTTACACACAGTTTCTTGAAATTGTAACAACAAAATTAATTTTTACCATGAAACTTGAATTCACCTACTTTATACTTTAACATTACACCTTTTAACCCCTTGTAGGGCACCGGTATCTAATATATACCACTTAATTTTAATCCCAAAATGCCACAATGACACCAGAATTTTATAATCAAATTTTGAATTTATAAGGTACTTGAGAAAAAGCTCTTACTTATTTTAAAATAAATTCGTTAGTGAATCCTTGTGTCAATCAATCGTTTCAATATTTTAGCTACAAGAGTACTTTGCCCCTGAAGGGGTTAACAAGTATTTTTAATCACAGCAGTGTTGCCAGTAGGCTACTTTCTTAAAATTCAGATTGCTTGATTGGCACCACTTATTTGAAATGATATAATTCGCTTTGTTTTCGCCTTATTAAATCTATCATTAAATAAGTCCAATTTTACTTTTTCAAAAAACTGGTGGCAAACAAGAAAACTGAATAAAATAAAAGTAGAGAACTGGCAACACTGAATCACAGTCTAAGCTAACTTTACTTTATCAGAAAATTAATCGTATAGTTATTTGCTATCAGAAAAATTGCATAATCACAGAGTGATTTTCACTATATATTTTCAATACCATTTTACTAAGATATTCTCCGTTTATGTATTCCTCAGAAGCATATAAAGAAAATTAAATATAACATATCAAATAATCCTACACATGAAATTGACCTCTAAATAAAAGTGCATCAATTAAAAAAACAAGTAATAGTAAATAATCAAATAAATCATAAATCAAATATTGAATGAAAAAAATTATAAAATGGTTTAAAAATGTACAAAAAATTAAAAAAAAAAATTAATTAAAAAAAATACAAAAAGTTAAAAAATTTTACAAAAAGTTAAAAAAAATTACAGAATTACATTTTTTTTTTTAAATTTTTAAAAGAATTACAAAATATTTACAAAATACTTACAAAATATTTACAAAAATTAAAAAAATATAAACATTAAATAAACCTATGTCTAAAACTTAACACTTAATGAAATACTAATAATCAATTAAAATATTGAATTATCACATAAAATTTCGTCGATTAGATAAAAAAAATTAAACTATTGAACGAAAAATTATAAAAATGTTATTGTTTACTTAAAAAATTTCAGAAAATTACAAAAATTTTAAAATTTTACAATTAAAAAAAATAATAAAAAATTAATTTTTTTTTTTTTACAAAATTGACAAAAGTTAAAAAATTAAAAAAAAATTATAGGTGAAAAATTTAACATTTTCTAAAAAAGTTTTTTAAAAATTAAAAGTTTAACTGCTGTCAACTTTTACGCTTTTTTGTTACCACTAAAATTTTAAATAAATTTTTGACATATTTAATCGGAGATTTCGTCGATTAAATAAGGCACTATTTTCTTTTAAATTTTAGTGGTATGAAAAAAGCGTTAAAGTTGGCAGCTATGTAGCATAACCACCATTTCTACTATCACTTCTCTGAACATAGCTTTTAACTTCAACTGTAACGACCAGTATCATCAACATAATACAAACTATAAGAATCCACACACACACTCTTTGGATTTTGCAAGGATCTTATATACTAAATTTATACTACGTTTAGTGAATTTTCAAATAACATCTTCCGTGTCAAGTAGCTTTTTCGTCTAACATTCAGAGTTGTGAATATTTTTATATATTATTTTTTTTTTTCTTTATCAAACAATGCTTTCCACAAACAAGTCATCAACTACTAACAATGTTTCCACATCCGCTTATTACAAAATTGATTCGGATTCAATCCACACTGAAGACACAAACAAGAAGAATTTTGCATCTACCCACAGCACAGAGTCGACTTCTACTTCAGCAAGACTTAACCTTTTCAAAAAGATGATACATATAAGAGACAGTAAAAAAGATGCGCCAACTTTCAACAGATTTCCAAACTATTTATAACAAAAATTCAAAGTTTTCTAAAAATATTTCTAAAATAACAATTTTTTTTTTTTAAATTACAAAAATTAAAAAAAGTTAAAAAAAAAAATTACAAAGACTAAGATTTTTTTTTTTTTTTTTTTTTTTTTTTTTTTTTTTTTTTAGTTACATTAAAGTTACATTAAAGTTACATTAAAAAAAAGTTACACTTATTTAAAAAAAAATCACAAAAGTTTTATTTTTTTAAATTACAAAATGTTTAAAAATATTTACAAATTAACAAAGTTATTTACAAAATTCTTTAAAAAATCACAAGTTAAGAAAAAAACGTTACAAGTGAGTGAAAAAATTTTCAATGATTTATGAAAAAAAAAATTAACAAATGAATGAAAAAGTGAAAAAATTTCAAAGATTTCTAAAAAAGTAAAAAAAAAAAAAAAAAAAAAAAATAACAGATGAATGAAGAAAATATGCAAGTTAGTAAAAAAAAAATCAAAATTTTATAAAAATATTTACAAATTACCAAAAAATTTACAAAAAAGTTAAAAAATATTGAAAATTAAGAACAAAGTGTAAAAAATTTATAAGTTAACAAAACATTTTCAGAAAAATTACAAGTAGTAAAAAAAAATTAATTATTTTCTGAAAAAGTTAAAAAAAAAACAACAGGTGAGTGAAATATAGATACAACTCAATAAAAATTAATATATTTATCAATTTACTGTGAGAAGATTCATCAAAATGAAAAATTGTCTTCTTTAACAAGAACTTATATGTTGAGGTGTTATCTTGGTTTAGTAATCATTGGCAGAATGATTTTACAAAACACTCTATCAATAATTTTCTACACAAAGACTGCTTTTCTTCACAGTCTTTCTCCTTTCCCTCAAACTTTCTTTACTTCATATTCAACAATTTTGTTAGTCGATCTACTCCTTCGTGGTTAATTTCTTCAAATGATTGTTTAACTTCTTCATCCGAGTACTTAATTTGTACAGTCTTAATAGAGAAGCCGATGAACTACTATATGACATCTTATGCAATTTCAATTCTTGCTTTGTAGCAAAGAATTCTTTACAAGACTCACAAGTGTCTGTTTTTTCCATGATAGGCTTTTGGATAAATGATAACTTACCCCTCGGTACAGAAGTGGCTACTATACAAGCAAGGGATATAGATAAAGATAAAGGATACAGAAGACTTTTAGTTTATGTTATCACTTCAGATGATGAATACAGTTCATTTCGGATAGATATGCATACAGGTAAATTGCATGTTGACGTTGAGTCGGTATTGGATTGAGAATTCATATCGGAGTATATTTTAAATTTAGACATATCTGCTTATGAGCTGAAAAATCCACAGCGTTCTACAACGAGTGATTTCGAATTACACAACCAATAAAATATTTACTTTAAGAAAAATAAAACCCCATTAAGTTGTTTCAGATATCCAAGTTGATCACGTGATCGATGTTGAACAGCAGGACCAGACCTATGTATATCATCGCTGTTAAAATCATGTTATTTTAAAAAATTGTATAATGATTGTCCCACCATTGTACTACCTTTTAAAATAACTCTTTTAACAAACGAAGTCGAAAAAAAAAATGCGATTCTTTTAAGACCAAAACTGTGATGATTTTTTATATTTTATGAATTGTTGGTGTTTTTAACACTGATTTAAAAAGTTGTTACAGGAAAATATTTACCCAAGTTATTGGTATTATAATATAATATATCCTCAAAAGGCTTTTAGTTTTTTTTTTTTTTTTTTTTTTTTTTTTTTTTTTTTTTTGACGGAGTTTTTATTTTTCTGTCCAATTGTTTCTGTTTTTGTTTCTCTTGTTTAGTAACATTTGAAAACTGATCCATTTCCCACGAGAAAGAGTTATTTTAAAGCTGCTACTTCTTATTCTTATGCGGTTAGTTGCGGAAGCCCTTATTTTATCTGCCGAGTTACGTATCCAACTGGAGAACAAAGCGGCCAGCAATGGACAGACCACGTTTCTACATCTCGGGAGATATGGTCGCGACGTTATGCTGGAGTCGTGACATAATATTCCCAAACAAAGGGGTCGTTGGCTTTAAACACACCGTAGAAGCGCAATGACTTTATGGATGGAACGGTTTTTTAGAAGTTTAATTGGATTTTTTCCACTGATTTTACTCCAGGCGTGCTGTGAAATAGAGAAACGATGTTGTATCATTGTATACCCGCATTACATCATATTTCGCAAAGTTTTGAAACACATAAACTAGTTAGAAGATCCAGAATAGCGTAATTTAAACGAGGAAGAAGAGAAATGTGTCACAGTTAGTTTTTTTTTTCTTTTCTGTTTTATGGTGAAAATACGGATGAAAATATTTCTTGTATTAAACTCACATAAAAGTTTATAGATGTTTATTGTGCTTTCCCCCGAGCTGTATGGATAATATATAAATCAGGGGTTTCTAAACTTTTAGATTGGCGGGCGTACCATTAAACCGAAATTCATAATTTCGCCAAACAGTAATTTTATTAGATTAACCAGCTCCTTGTACAGGATATTTTATCCTATAATTAAAATAATACTTATTTTTCAACCACTAAATACAATTATATGTTGCTGAAATTGAATAAAATATCGTGTAATAAATATACGGGTAATTCCATGTCAACTGGCCAAGAGGCTCCCACTCGACTCCTTTCAAATTTTATATAATTGATACAGGACATACATATAGGTATAAGATGAACATCTGCAAACTGTCAGCCTCAGAAATAGTATAGTTGGGCCGCTAGGGGTCCTTTAGTAAAATTCACTATTTCATGGTCGAAGAAAAACGAGGAAATCACCAAGTTTGCCACCTTATTGCACATGATACAAGAAACCTTACTTATTGAAAATAGGTGATCTAGTACAACTTTTTGTGCTAAAAAACGTAATTAGAGTATTAAAAATCACAAATCAATACCTTTGTCATTACTTGGTCTCAAAGTAAGCCATACGGCCTGTCGCGATGAATTTTACCCGTACTTTAACATGCTGTAAGCACTGAAAAAATTATTTTAAAAGTTTGCCACTTTAAAAATTAATTACCTATGAAGATGTCATAGAGCTGCTGGAGTTGTTTCTTTCCTGCTTAAATATTCATTAATTTATTCAGCTGTGAAATCCTCTAAAAAAAATAAAATAATCAACTCCACCCAAATTTCAGAAGCGTATATCTCAAAAGGGACACTCCTGATACGATTACAGTTAGTACCACTGAAAAGAGCATATCTTAATCTATAAGGAAAACTTTATTTCATTTCGGGCCTCTTACATATAGGGGAAAAATAATAAAATTCAAAAGACCTATTTATTCGGTATTTCTTCTTCGACGATCGTGTCTTTCAACAAATTTAACACAAATATTTTTATTTACAATGATAAATGTATAGGTAATTATCTGAGTATAGATAATTATGTGGTCCATGGTTGCTTCTGCTCTACCATTCTGAATGATTGGTAACCGCGTCACCAAGGGGTCACGCCCGATAGCCATGAAAGACTAGCTCTTGGTTGAGTTTCTTTACTACATGTTCACAAACCTAAATGTGAGTACCTAACAAGTTCCCAAGTCTATTATAGAAACTTCGATTATTCTAAGCAGCCATACTCAACCTTTTTTTCTCGTGAGCCGCAAGCGTATGTTTGCGATGTTAGGCGGGCCGCAACATACTTATAAAATAATGTAAAAATGGGTGATTAAAACAGTGAGATAATAAAAGTAGTATAACGAAGCAATATAATAAAGTTAAAATAAATCAGTAGGATTGAAGGTTTGTCGTCGGAGAAATGTTAACAAAAATATTAATGCCACTATTTCCAAACAATGCGTTTCATGGCTTTTTTTTTTTTTTTTTTTTTTTTTTTAATCGCAAATAATGTAGAAATATGCCACGAAGATTCTTGTTTAGAAATAGTGGTGTAAAATGTTTTGCTGCCATTTTTTCCCCGCGATAAACGTTTCACCCTAATAAGCATTATTAGGGTGATATGGTAAGTATAAAACGTAATAATATAATAATGCAGCATTTCCAAGGGCTGAAGAAAAAAAAAAATCTGATTTTCTTTAATAAATCAGACTTTTACTCAAAACAAAAACATTATATTTTTTTAATGTAAAAATACATAGCGCAAATTTAATTAATTTGAAAAATGTTTCATTAGTGTCGAAGATTAAAAAATGTATGCACTACTGTAGCACAAATATGATTGCATGCAAAAAGAACTTTTGACTAAGGAAATGACATTCCAGATGTTGCAACATAATTTTAAATTAGTAATTATAAATAGCAGGACAGATTTTATTTTCTCATGAAAATATATAAAAGAACAGTGAAGGTCTTAAAAACCTTTTATTTACATTTCAATTAATTTTATAAATAATTATGTGTCTCGGGCCGCACATAAAGTGTCGCCGGGCCGCAGGTTGAGTATGACTGATTCTAAGCTTCAATTGGGTTGCTTCAGGGTTTCCAAGTTGTAAAGAATATCTAGTTATTGGTTCAGTTTATCAAATTTCTTATTGGTTGATATTACAAGAGTTTTAGGTAAACTGTATTGCTCACTCATTGTTGTTGTTGTTGGAACTGGAACCGTAACTATTCTCTTCTGGAATCCAACAAATGTCTTGTCTAGTGGGCCAATGAAACATTTTGGCAGCTCCATGAGGGTGCATAAAATTTATTAAAACATCACGCTCTTCAATTGATATTTCACGTACATTTCCAATCCACCAATTTCTGTCATAGATACAGGCAATAGAGTGTATATCGGAAACGAATGCTTAGTGAAATGCAGTCTTAGAACTTTTATCAACATGTGTTCTAAAGAATGGGGCATCATTTGTTATTTTAATGATACGAACTTGTTTTTTATTTACGGGTACAAAATGATGATGATGTTCTCTTGTGCCATCCGCTTTTGAAACGTTCTTCTTGGTCAGCTTGAACTGATTCAATTTATTTTTTTTAAACAAAAAGAAATTTAATTTCCTTTATGTTTTTTTTCACAGAATTTATATAGATCCGTCGGAGTTAAAATTTGGTCTTTAATTGGTCTTTGAAGGCTTGCTCTTTCAGCCAGCCACTTTACAGTTCCTCCTATTCCGTCACAGGGTGATTTTCCATGGCTTCTTGTACCAAACAAATTCCACTCTATAAAGATTCCAAAAGTCACTCTGTTGATAACAAAGATTCAAAATGTTTTTTTAAATTCTTGCAGCAGATCCGTCACTAAAATAATGTATATGCAAAGAAAAAAACTCCATTCATAAAAATAAATTAATATTCATACAGATAAACATATTTGCACAGTTCAAAAGTCTTATGTAAGGAATTTTTTGGGATGGACTTTGTTCAACTGTCAAATTATTTGAAAAAGAGAAATCTCGGAAAAACAGTGTAAAATAGGTTTTTTAATTTAATTATTTTCCATTATATGTAAGAGGCCCAAAATGAGATAGAGTTTTCCTTATAGATTAAAATGTGCTCTTTTCAGTGGTACTAACCGTAATCAAATCAAAAGTGTCCCTTTTGAGATATACGTTTCTGAAAATGGGGTAGAATTGATGATTTTAATTTTTTAGGAGATTTCGCAGCTGAATTAATAAATGAATATTTTAGCAGGAAAGAAACAACTTCAGCAGCTCTATGACATCTTCATATGTAATATATTGCTAAAGTGACTAATGTTTAAATTAATTTATTCAGTAGATACAGCTGTTTAAAGAAAGGGGAACATTCCTCGCGAGAAGCCATATGTCCTACTTTGAGCCCAAGTAATGACGAAGATAATGATTTGTGATTTTTAACACTCCAATTATGTTTTTACCACAAAAAGTTGAACTAGATCACCTATTTTTAATAAGTAAGATTTAGTGTATCTTGAGAAGTAAGAGGGAAAATAAGAGAGTAGTGATTTCAAAATTTTTTCTGCGACTATGAAATAGTCAATTTTACTGACGTACCCCCAGGAGCTAGTCTTTCATGGCTATCGGGCGTGACCGCTTGGTGACGAGGTTACCAATCATTCAGAATGGTGGAGCAGAAGCAACCATGGACCACAACAAGAGATAATTATCTATACATTTATCATTGTAAATAAAAAGATTTGTGTTAAATTTGTTGAAAGAGAAGATCTCCGAAGAAGAAATATCGCGTAAAATAGGTCTTTTGAATTTTATTCTTTTCCCCTATGTGTAAGAGGCCCAAAATGAAATAAAGTTTTCTTATAGATTAAGAAGTGCTCTTTTCAGTGGTACTAACTGTAATCATATCAAGAGTGTCCCTTTTGAGATATACGCTTCTGAAAATTGGGTGGAATTGATGATTTTAATTTTTTTAAAGATTTCACATAGATGAATAAATTAATGAATATTTAAGCAGGAAAGAAATAACTCCAGAAGCTCTATGACATCTTCATAGGTAATTAATTTTTAAAGTGACAAACTTTTAAAATATTTTTTTTCAGTACTTACAGTATGTTTAAGTACGGGTAAAATTCATCGCGACAGGCCGTATGGCCTACTTTGAGGCCAAGTAATGAGAAAGGTATTGATTTGTGATTTTTAATACTCTAATTACGTTTTTTAGCACAAAAAGTTGTACTAGATAACCTGTTTTCAATAAGTAAGGTTTCTTGTATCATGAGCAATACGGTGGAAAACTTGGTGATTTTCTCGTTTTTTCTACGACTATGAAATAGTGAGTGTTACAAAAGGACTCCTAGCGCCCCAACTATACTATTTCTGACACTGACAGTTTGGAGATGTCCATCTTATACCTATATGTATGCCCTGTATCAATTATATAAAAATTGAAGGGGGTCGAGCAGGAACCATGCCAAAATTTAGTGGTGCCACTTGACATGGAATGACCCATACTTATACAAATGTAAATTCCTCTTATGACACTTGTAATCAATTTACACTTTCAACGCTTTCATAATTTTCGTTTCGAAAAGCAATTTGGTAATCTTTCTTTAGTAGTTAATATAAATCCTCATCTATTTCATTAGAAAAAGCATATTAAAAACCAAAATCACCCGAAAATTAGCTATTTTGTTTATATAGGTTTGCGTCAAAATAATGTGATTTACTTGCATTTTCTTTTTTTAGCTCACAGGCTATCAAAGCCTGAGAGCTAATGTGCCCGCAGGTTCTGTATGTATGTATGTATATACGTATGTATGTATGTACGTACGTAACGCGATAGCTCTTGTTAGAAATATTCGATTTGCTTCAATAGCAAAAAATAGCTTCAATAGAATTCAATCCGATTTGTTGTATATAGGTTCATTCTAAGAAGGTATTTCCCTGATTAGTTTTGGGTGTTTCTTGGTTAAGTATAAAGAAGAGGGAAGGGTGGGCTAAACCCTCCTTAATTTAGCTAAATGGGTTTTTCATGCAGAATTATCCAATTTGCTTCAAATTTTGTATATAGGTTCATTGTGATAAGACGCATCCCTGATTAGTTTTTGGGTTCATTGGTTAAGTATGAAGGGGGGAACGGGGGCTAATCACCCCTTTAGATAAATGGGTTTTTCATGCAGAATTACCCGATTTGCTTCAAATTTGGTATACCGGTTTATTCTGATAAGGCACTTCCCTGATTAAATTTTGAGGTTTATTGGTTAAATGTAAAGGTGGGAAATGAAGGAGCTACTCTTCCCTCCCTTAATTTAGCTAAATGGGTTTTTCATGCAGAATTATCCGATTTGCTACAAATTTGGTATACAGGTTCATTCTGATAAGGCGCTTCCCTGATTAGATTTGGAGGTTCATTGTTTAACTATAATGGGGGGAGACGGGAGGGGGGTAATCTCCCCCTTAATTAGTGTGAATAGCCTGTGAACTCAATGCCATCAATTTAACTGGGCACTTTTCTTTATATATAAATGTGAATCTAAGCGTTGCCTTACATGTCCTTTAGCTGATAAGTCCCAGATTTCAAATAATCACAATCTTAATATGGTAAAATTTTGCAAAGCATACAATGTAATCTATTCATTGAAATGCAATTCGTGTAATCCTATCCTAATCCTATCCTAATAATATTATAAATCTGATTGTGCGCAAATGTTAGGCTGAAGCCAGCGTCAAATTGGAGCACTTAATGATCATGTATCTTTGCATACAGGTTGATTACAACCCTCAGATGAACATAGGCTGGTTTTTGTTTATTTTATTCAATTATCTTTCTTAATAATTCAAAATTTCGTTATTTTCATAGAGAATAAATGGACATTTTTTCGTATAATATTTTAAAATGGTTAAATTAACTTTACCGTTGCTAATACTTTATCGTTGCCATAGCTAATTCAAAACCCGGAATAATAATTTTTACTCAACAATTTAGTTTCAATTTAAAAAATTTCACGTGAAAAATGAAAATGAAATAAAAAAATTAAAGAATTAAAAAGAAGATTAAATAATATTATTTGAAATAAAACGTAATTTTTTTAGTTTTTGATAATAATACAAGGTTTCAATATGCGTAACCATAGGAAACAGACGCATATGACGTCATACAACGAAAATAAAGTGGATATATTGGTGAAATAAAATGATCTTGGGGTTTTTTCTTCACTTTTTTTTTTTTTTTTTTTTTCTTTTGTATGGTAACAAAATACTTAGCGTTTTACCGTCTGCGCACGGCTAATATAACTATACCGCATTTTTTATTTAAATTTTAAAAAAGTAAAAAGAAGTTTCAAAAGAAAATGGTTAGCAAATGTCAATAATATGCTTCGAAAAATTATCCATGTCGAAAATGATGTCATGGATAGCGAGAAATAGTTATTTTCAGTCTTAAAACTAAAAGAATTAACTCGATTATATAAACAAAAAAATGACGAATGTTAATAGTTCCATTTTTGTTGATAAAACCTAAAGATTTAATATTTCGTTAAAGTAACATAATTTCCCCTATGCCAATATTGAAATTAATTGCCTGGAAAAGAAAATTAACAAGAATTATGTCATTTAAAAGGGATTTCTCTGGGGGAAAAAGAGACGTCATATTTGAAATAAAACGGGAATTTTCCAATAATGTTTTAAAATGAGTGTGAATCAGTTCCTTACATTAATAATACAAGGATCAGTAAGTATAGAAAATAGATGAGTTTCACGCCATATTCATAATGAAAAATTTAAATGTTTTTTTTTTTTTTTTTATCTGTACTGTTTATTAAGCATGAGTATGCGTTATATACAGATGAGAATTTTCTGCTAAAAATCACATCATAATTTTAAGAAAAGGAAAATGAACACGAATCTATTATATTAAAATCTGACCGTGTGTTTATATTTCGCAACTACTCCTAGACTATCGAACGCAACGCGATTTACTTAATACCGATTATCATGGATTCGAGGATGTCACACAAACTCTCAGAATTTAAAAAATTAAATTAGATGCCATTTAAAAATTTTTTTTTTTAAGTTTTATTAATTTTTTTTTTTTTTTTTTTACTTTTTTTTAAAAACGGAAAGTAAATTACTTCATATTTGTGTATAAAAAGGAAGAAATAAAACAGATCAGTATATTTTTTACACCATTTTCTCATTAAAACTGTAAAACAGAATTTATTTTCACTTTGAATAGATGGTAAAACAAAATCTTGATTTCAGTAAATTATACGAAAAATAAAAACATTTTCACATATTCAAACTTCATGAATCAATTTATTCTGGAGAACAAAAATTGCCTGTCAACATACTGTCATTTAGAAAACAAGATTTGTTTCAGCTATACATTAAACCAAGGGGGCAGAATTGAATTTAAAGAAAAAGCTTATACTATTTCCAATTAATGTTTTTTTGAAGGATGGCTGTTAAAACTTTTCACAAAGGCGTTAAAAGTAAAATTGTTTATCAGGTAAAATTGTTATTTGTTTTTACCCAATTCGTCTATTTCCAGGATTTTATTTGCCCTCCTTTTTGCATTGGTTGCAGTTTCATTTTCGCGATTATTTGGCACAAAATTTCACTCTTTTAAGACTGAGTTATGTGTAGGTCCCTATAACAAAAAATACCGTATTGTCTCCTATGAAATATGATAAATATTTAGTTAATTATTAACGTTTTTAATTATCGGGAGTGAAATATTTCGCTTAATTAGTGTATTTATTCTTATTTTAATGTTGCCTGAACGACGTCACGGGTAACAACTAGTATGGAATATATTGGACAGTCTTGCCAAAAATTACATAAGCGGCTAAATTTACATCGTTCTCATATTGGTAAATTTTAAAAATCTAAATTTCAAACTACTCATAATATTGAATATACTCATTTCAAAAATCATGATTTTAAAAATATTACTATTAAAATAGATAAAAAAAAAAAAAAAAAATTACAGAACGACTTTTTCTAGAATCTAAATATGTAAGACATTTTAATACTACCTATCCTTATGGATTAAATCAATTAGTATACAAAAAATCACATCCTGTTTTTTCAGATTGAATTAAATATAAAAATTATAAAAATCTTTATTCAGGATTAAATTTTTCAAACATAAAAAAAACTTCAAGATCTGGTAGAGGTAAACATAATAACAAAAAATACACTGATAATATTGTGATACAACAAGAACTTGAGGATCTTGAGGCACAATTTTGTAATGATTATTGTTGGCTTGCTATAAGAAAACATATGTTTAGTATTAAAAAGAAATATTTAAACCAATATTTCAAAGTATTTAAAAAGAATCAATATTCTCCACATTTTTGTGATATCTTTTATGATATTCTTCATTATAGAGCAAACCTATTAAATACAAGTCTTTCTAATAAACCTAAATATAAAACTAATAATACACAACTAATTATAAATTTTTCTAATCATGTATTTAATAATATCAATTTACACAATATCATAAACAACACTAATAATAATTTTCCAATAAAAATTTTTACCATTCACAAGACATGTGCATAATCGCACACTTGGACGTAATATTTTTAATTACAATTCTTTTGCAAAACAATTGGTCTCTTCAAATAATTACCCTTGTTATTGTAATGACCCAAATTTTCAAAAGTACATAAATACAACACATGGTCATATTATTACTGGTGATCTTAATATTGTAGAACAACCTATTTTACAAAACTTAATGCATAATGGAACAAAATTTCGCCTTCCAAATAGGTGTAAAATCAAATCCATAATATTGCAGTTTATTCAATTTATTTATTTATTTATATATAAAATTTCTATTGATTACAATTAACCTGTCGAGTATTTTAGTGAATGGAGATTTTCTGTAATAGATAAATTTAAAAATGAAATTATAAAAAATTATCAACACATGCAGCTTTTAAAAATATAAATAAACATATATCAGAATTACAAAACAAATTTATAATTACTTATGTAGATAAATCTGCAAATAATTATGCTATTATTTGTAAAGAGTACTATAACGTGTTAATTCACAATGCAATTAACACAAGTAATATTTTTAATAAAACTAAATTAAATATTGAAATTAATAATAGAAAATTATTAAATTATCACAAATTACTAAAAATCAAATGTAATAATTTAAATTATCCTTATCTTGTTATAATTCCAAAATTTCATAAAAATCCAATTAAATTTCGCACAGTTACCATCGGGTGTAACACATATAATAATAATGCAAGCAATTTACTACTTAATATTTTAAAGCAGATATATGATATAACGATAAAACATAATAACCAACATTGCCTAAAAAACAGTTTTCAGCTTATTAATAAAATACATAATATCAATCCGGTAAAATTCATAAAAACATTGGATTTTAATGATTTATTTAATAACATTGATATTAAAGACTTACATAAAACAATGTGTATATTATTTAAAGAATTTAAATCTCAATTAAAATTAAAAGATCATATTTCCGTAATTTTTTTTAAAACTTTACTAAATTTTACATTGCATAATAATTACATCATATATGACAATATTATTTATAAACAATGCCAGGGAATACCGCAGGGTGGGACCGCTTCTAGTATTCTCTTTGACCTTTACTTATATTATTATGAAAGAAATATTGGTCCGAACAATGATTATGTATTTTATCGCTATATTGATGACATTATCATATTTTATTTCAATGATAAAAATTGCACATCACCACTCAATTTTTATCCTAATCAGCTTACATTAAGCGAAAATGATTTGATTAATAATAATATAAATTTTCTTGACTTAAAAATTAATATTAATGATAATTATAAATTAATTTATGATAAAAGATTTGATTTTCCTTTTAAAGTAAATATTTTTACCAATTTTGCTTCATGTTTTCATAAATCAGTTTATAAAAATATAATTATCAATTATATTCATCGTATAAAATATCTGTGCTAAGATATAAATAAAAACAAAAATATTAGATTTATTCGAGATCATGCAAAACTGTATGGTTACCCTATTTTTTGGATAAATTCAATTATCAACTCTTTTAAATAACATTTATTACATCATATAAATATAAACATGTATGTAATAAATTATTGTTTTAGTGTGCGATAAAATATAGCAAATGATATAGCAAATTACAATTAAAACATACATAAATACAATTAAAACATATACCATAAAACATGGACAATAATTAAGATGATTGAACATTATTACACTATATATAGTTACTGTGATTGTGCGTTTAGCCGATCACCTTTATTTTAAGTGATACTAATGATCAGTTTTAAAACATATATAAATACAATTAAAACATATACCATTAAAACATATATGGACAATACTTAAGATGGTTGAACATTATTTACACTTTATATAGTTATTGTGATTGTGCGTTTATTAAGTGATTCTAATGATCAGTTATAAAATATCTATAAAATATGCATTGTATTAAAATAACTGTAAAAATAACTTATACAAACACACATTAAATTATACATGGATAACATGGTTGATTATAAATCACAAACATAACTATATTATATATATATATATATATATATATATATATATATATATATATATATATATATATATATATATATATATATATATATATATATATAAATATTTTATTTGAATGTTTAATTTTAATAAAGTCTTTTAAATACTGCATTGCATTAAAATGATTGAAACACATAAGTAATCTAATTATTATTAATTAATTTTTTTTATAAGTTTGAGATATTTTAAATTGTTTTTGATATATTAAATTTGATATTTAAATCAATCTCTATCTTTTTCCAATTTTCTGTATATACATGTAATATATATATATATATATTTTATGATGATATTAATTCATTAACTAATAAATAGAAGTATGAAATCTTAATTATTTTCGGTAAATACTATTTGATATATAAGTAGATAGAAGGTAGCAATATGTATTATATAAGAATTCATTAACATATTAGTAGAAGTATAAAAAATTAATTATTTTATGTAAATTCTATAATATATATAAGTAGATTACCATAGATGGCAGCACCAGCACTATGTATTAAAAGAAATATCTCTTTTACATAATATTTACTCTTGGTAAGACTTTTTGAAATACTATGTAAGATGAATTTAATTCTGGTTAAATTTAATTCATATAATAGAATATTGTACGATGTTAATGTAAAACTACAATGATATTATTATTTTTTACTATTTATATATATTATTAAATCTAATATAATAAATATGTAAATCAAACTTAATTTTGAATTATTATTATTCCAATAGTGGGCAGCACATTACTTGTCAAATAAATGTTAATAATATTTTTAATTTACCTATAGAGGGCGCTTATCGCTTGTGTATTTAAATTTTACTTTTAAAGATTAAAATTAAATGGAAATTTTGTATAATCACAAATATAAATTTGTTTTTAAGTGTATTTATCACAAAAATAAATTTGTGTGTTTTTAAATCAATTTGTGTTAAGGTGTAATAATTAAGGTGTTATTTCAAAATATGTTCTCTCAACTTAACTATCAAATAATTTCTCTCAACTTGACTATATCATCAAGTATATGATATTTCATGATGTGCGCCATGTGGTTGTATTGGTATAAATGAAGACCTTGTGTTGTTTAAGGATTTTTGGATAATTATTGTGAGTAAAATATTTTATCTATTTTTTACAAGTTTTTTTTTCCAATTTTATTATTTCCAACTGTAATCTGGTAATAATTCAGTATAGTGTTGTATACGAATTTTTGGATAATTATTGTGAGTAAAATATTTTATCTATTCTTTACAAGTTTTTTATTTCCAATTTTATTATTTCCAATTGTTTTCTGGTAATAATTCAGTATACCTGGATGATTATACTGATCTTAGCATATATGCCAGTATAATTATGAAATACTGAATTATTTTTAAAACATGTGTGGATACATCCAGGCTGAAGATTATATCTACACGTGTTTTTTCATATCTTATTCTAATTTAAATCTCTTGTTATGCAATTTTCCATTATATTTAGTTCATATTTCATTTCTTAATCCATTTGTATTCACTTGATATCAACTCCAAATTATTAACATTTTATGGTTTATTATAATTTTTTTTTCTCTTTCTCTCTCTCTCTCTCTTTTTAAATATTATTCCTATTTTCAGTATTTTTGGCCAATTACCATTGAAGCACAAGCTATGGTAAAATTATGATTGCACTTGTTAATTTATTAACTATGTGGTATTCTGTCAACACATTATTATTAATTATCTCTTTGGAGATTTAATTAGAATGTTTCAAGAACTTGATATGTTTTTTGAAATTCAAAGATATTATAATTATATATATATATATATATTCTTTGAAATATAGTTGCTAGGCAACCATTTAATGAAAGAGTGGAAAAAGAAATGCATTGGAAACTTTTGTAAAAAGTGAGAAAGTAAAATGTTTTGTATCTCTCAAACTGGTCTCTAAAATTTCCCAATAATTTATGCAATTAATTTCGAAATTCTATTAAATATATTGGCAATTTTTCAAAGCAATCGGATTAATTTAAGATCTCCATTTCGGTAATTTAGTATTTACAACTATCGTCATTTTCCTTTCGATGGATGTTCAAATTTAAATATTGTCTGATTTCCCATTGAAAAGCATTATGACTAATGTTCTATATTTTTCGAACGAATGGACCAAATTTAACCAAAAACTATACAGCTAATTCAGGGTACCTACCTAATTACAGACTAAAAGGATGCTTTTTGCGGCAGTTATTGCGAGACATACAAACAGGCAGACAAACAAACAAGCAAACAGACACAAAAAACTTTCCGGCTCTCCACAGTAAGCCTAAACTGACGTTTCGGAAATTATTGTAATATATTAATTTAAAAAGCACTGTTACATATAATTGCAAAGTTTAGTGCATTTCTTTGAATTACACTCGAAGTTTACAGGGAACCATGAATAAACAAGCTCATCTTTGGGCATCTGATAGGTAATTTAATTTGAAAGAACTAATTAAATTGTGGGATTGCTACGCTACGTGATTACGTCACATACGTACTTTTTAAATATATATACATTTTTTTTTTGTGTTGGGGAGGGTTTGTGTTATTTTTTAAAAAATGCTGACTGTGTATTCTCATATTCAGGTTGCTAAGAGTGAAGTTTCGTTGAATGTGACATCAGCTGTTTCTGCCCTTGCTTGTATATTCTACATTAATGTATAATCCAGTTATTTAATGTTTGAATTTAGAGAAATATATTGGTTCATTGTGAAAAGACGCATCCCTGATTAGTTTTGGGGGTTCATTGGTTAAGTATGAAGGTGGGGAATGGGGGCTAATCCCCCTTTAGATAAATGGGTTTTTCGTGCAGAATTATCCGATTTGCTTCAAATTTGGTATACCGGTTTATTCTGAAAAGGCGCTTCCCTGATTAGATTTTGAGGTTCATTCGTCAGGGTTTGTTATTAACACAGTCATTAGGTTGTGTTTCAGAAAATGGAAATCTGTTCGTTTTCTTTTCTTTGAAAATTACTTAAGATTCAACGAAAATATTTTCAAGTAAAATAAAATTAAATATTAGATCATCCTTGTCTCATACATTGTCACACTTGCGGGCGCTAGTCAGCATATTATTCATGCTTAAACATCAAATCAGTTGAAAATGAGGTTATTAGACTGATACTTAAAACAGGAAAAAAAAAAAAAAAAAAAAAAAAAAAAAAAAAAAAAAAAAAAAAAACGTTATGTGATTATGAAAGCAACGTTTGAAAGTGTATTATGGTTTATAGTCCACTTTCCAACATTAAAAGAATACTGTTATAAAATCTTAATCTTTTGACACAGTGAAAGAAATTTGGGTACTTTTGAGTTATAGCGGCCCCCCGAGGATGAATCGCTAAGTGGCCAAGATTTATCGCCGTATTATAAAGCATATATGAATAATATATGATGTATATAACATTTAGTGATGCATATGGCCCAGTTATAATTATATATAACGCATATATGACGTATATATATAGCAGGTGTATAAAATGTGTATGATATATGTAGGGCATATAAGACGTAAATAATATGTATATAATAACGTATATGACACATATATGAGCGTTTGGAGTATATATGATGCATATATATGCTTTGCGATGACCTTGGCGAAATCGTAACTGCAAACTTGGCATAATTGTAATTGTGGGGACTGCTATAACCCAAAAGTAACGAAAATTGTTTCGAAAATATTCGGCAATCACGACGAACTAATCGCAATCTATCGCACTATCACAAAATACCTGCATGACAAAATTTGTTATACATTGCATTCCGAGCAGATAACAGAACTCACAGTGTGCTCCTAGTGATTTTTTTCTTTAAATTTTAATTTTTGTGAAAAACAATTTTTCATCTTCTGCGGATAAAATTACTATCCGCTTATTTAGAGGTAAAAGTATACAGATATATAGATTTGGGAGTGGGTATTGAAAAAGTGTCCATTAAATAGAGGTGTCCGCTATTCAAGAGTGTTCATTATGGAGGTTTTACTGTATTATATAGATTTAGTCCAGTCATTTTAGGAAAAATAGCGGAAAAAATTAGGACAAAGCTGGATTTTTACACAGGTGCTAGTTAGGGTATGTAGTAACATACTAAAAGTCCTCATCGATCCGGTGTGAGCTTTCGCCGCCAGGGGGCGCGAATGATCTTGAAAATCGTATTTTTGAGAATATCTCATTAATGATGACATCTAGAAGAAAAAATTCAATTAAAAAGATGTAGAAAATATAATTTCCTACAAAAAATGTGCATAACATTTTTTTGTCACACCAACGCTTCTCTTTGTAAAAAAGCACTCTGTCAAAAATCAAGAACAGTGAACGTACTTGGAAGAAAAACAATAAAAATAGGATAAACCTGCTGCTATTTTCAAAGAAATTATATTGAACGGTGTAAATTCTTACTTTTGAAGAAAGAAGGTGAATGTATAATTTGCTTATTTCCACACCACCCTTGAGGTAAAGCATTTAGCGCATTTTTTTTAAATTCTGGTTTCCCCTAGGCCTAATCAACATATAATGACTGGCTTGTTCAAATCTCAATCATTTGACTGCTTGAGTAGTCGTTTGCACATCTACAACTTCTTCACTCGATTTAGTTTAGTCCTCATCTGTATTTGTTTTCAGTTGTTGTATTACCTTCACTATTTTCTGGTTGGCCTTCGATATCATCACTAAATTCAGGTGTAGCGATTCCCTCATTCCTTGTAATGGGCATGATATTGTCAGTATCCTCCTCATCTTCTAATTCAACTTTACTTGCATTGTGACATGGAACTCCGCAACAATTTACAAAAATATAAGAACACTTGAATCCAATTTTTGGCATCCACACGCTTTACCACATCCTTTGGAGCAGGTACAGAAAATGGATTAAATAATATTTTTTGGTGCGGGCGGTAAGGTAGCTGGAATTGGAGACAAATTAAGTGCATTTTGCCAGCTCCAGTTTTCAGGAAGAAGTTTATTGCCAAATCAGTATTGTATTCGATGATAAACACATAAACTGTGCAATCTAGCTGCATCCACGGTAAGCGGTAACGATGAAAGCTTTTTTTTACCAACAGCAACTAATTTTTGGAAACATACAATGGTACTTGTTCAGGGAAATTTCTGCTTTACCACCATATAAAGCAAGAAAAATAGTTTTCCCTCTCTCGAATATTTCAATTTGGGATGCTTTGCCACTTTTAAAAGTGCTGGCAGCTTGTATGTTACGGTTTCCTTCCCTTTTCAAAATTTTTAATAACGACATTTTGCCTTTCCCAAGCATTGCTGTGTAGAGGCACAGCATGAAGAAACGATATATGATCTTTCCGAACTGCATCATTATTGAGACTGTGCGACGAATACAAGGTGGTTGTAATTCTTGTTCTTCGAGGATTATTAAAAATATCTCTGTTTCTGGAGGTGCTAAGGCAGTCAACAATACGAACAAGTCAGCATCGTCGCCTACAATAGCACCATATTTTGCTACTTCAATTGGTGCGTTAACAATAAGTGTGTCAGCATTTCCCTCTGCCTGTTTCGCTTCGAAATCATTCTCCATAAATTTCTCCTTGAGAATAGAGATGAGGTGTGTCTTTTTTTTATGATTAGATAAAAACTTTTGACTAATTGACACATTCATTTCTTCATTAATATCGATATCGAGAGTTAGAATTTTCGAATACTGATAAGTTCATTCGGCCTCTTTTGTATTATAAACTTCGTCAAAGTAAACATTGAAAACGGTTACACATTTACCACAGTAGTTTCTTAGGATATAGGAAATATAACTTTCTACGACATTCCTGTATGAGGAAAGTGCAGCTGACGTCACACTGTAAAAAATTTTCAAGGAGGTTCCGGAAAAAAGTGGTGGCATTAAGATGCCACGGCTTTTTGCTGTTACGTTTCACAACAAAGTAGTGAAGCATTCCAATTTTCAATAATCAATCTTATTTAAGTAATTAAGTTTTAAAGTTTCGTATTACAGATAAAATGAAAATTCAAATAATGAAGCAAAAAAAGATTTAAATTAGCTACTTACTTTATCGGTTGATAGCCAAACAAAGAATGGCATTTGTTCAGATTGCATTTGTCTCTAAGTTCCTAGGTACCTGTTTGTTATTCTTCTTTAGTTATCAAAATGGCTAATGGAACATAAAACATGAAGTACGCATGCGCAGAATGTAGTTTACGGAAAAGTTGAAACCTCTCAAAAATATTACACGAATTATTGCCGTAATTGACGTGGGACATAAAGAAATTCGAAATTCCGGTAAAATATGCGAAATGTTTCAGGATAACTTCCTGAAACGTTCCGAAATTTTTTTACAGTGCACTGTGGGGAAGCGAGAAATACCTAACAGTCGTTAATACTACTATTGTTCACAAGTGTTCAAGCGGTCTGATTAGTCTATGATAAAAAGATCTGTGATATGATTGGTCGACGTCGCCATGATGGTTCCTGCAATGATCGCTAAGGAGAAAATGTAGATTGGTTGATGGAATTGTTTGTAAACATGTTCTTTCCTTATTTACTGGTTTCCACTTACTTGGTAAAAACCCCTTATAAAGAATTTATGGTGATACCTTGCTTCAGCTGCAACCAAGTCAATAACATTAGATAAACGCTTACTGACTTCTTTGTCCCATTTGTCTTCACTGCAGACACAATTATACTATGTTTCACCTTTAAGAAACTCCCTCCTGTACAGTGAAAAAGTGATAATCAAACTATTAGCACTTTTTTGCAATACTTTAGAGATTTCTTTTTTTCCTTCCATATAAACGCTTCATCCAATGTATCAGAACATAATAAACATTTTTCATTCAATTCAAACAAGCGACTGTCTTTCTCAATTTTTCAATTAACGGTGTAATTTGTGTGGACGTTGATGGTTTTATGCAACAGATTTCTTGTACGATTCAACAGACTTCTTTTTTGTATAATTTTTCCTACACGTTGGATGCACTATAATTCCACTATTTTTTTTCTGCCATTTCTTCAAATTCTGTCCAATTATTGGCACTTCTTTCCAAACTTGAGGTCACAAGTGACTTCAGTACCTTTTCCCGATCATTCACAGCTCAGCTCTCACCACATACAAGACGAAATACTTCGTCAATCTTCATTTTAACGCTCTTGATCAGCAATCAAGAAGGAGTCATTTTACACTCTAAAAACTATTTAAAACTTTCTACAATATGCGTGGAAAATAACACGATTTACTTTCTAAAAACTCACAAAGAATACTTCATTCAGTAAGTTAGGGTGATTTAATACCAGCGAAATGCTCATCAATTAAAATAAAACACGGCAAAGATACCAGCACGTGGTATATTTCGACATAAGCATGGGATGCCACGACAATGGCTATTTCACCAGCTTGCGAAATCAGTCTACAGAGTAAAGGTCAGAAGAGGAGGTGTAGGGTTCGAATGTAAAAGTATTTGTTTTGCTTCTTGGGCGCGTTCAATACAATCGTTTCCCTATTTTTTCCAGTTATGTTCCCTGCTTCTGATATTTGACAGGGAAGGGTTGGTGTGACAAAAAAATGTTATGGACACTTTTTGTAGGAAATTAAATTTTCTACATCTTTTTAATTGAACTTTTTCTTCTAGATGCCATCGTTAAACAGATATTCATGAAAAACCGATTTTCAAGATCATTCGCGCCCCCTGACGGCGAAAGCTCACATCGTATCGATGAGGACTTTTAGTATGTTAAACTACATACCTTAATGAGCACCTGTGCAAAAATCCGGCTTTGTTCTATTTTTTCCCGCTATTTTTCAATAAAAGTATTAAAATGACTGTAGTAATTTAAGATATAGAAAAGATAAGAAAAATTTTAGCAGATTTGAGAAGAACTCAAGGCATTTTCTATAATCATGGAGTGTTTACGGTGCTTTCTATGGCGCCACTTGAAGACATCGCACAGTGGGGCATTTGACGGATTTAGCCGGCCAAAAATATTTCTTCCTGAAAAAATGATGGAACGTTTATATTTTATTAGTTTATCATATTTTTATACTTTTATAGCAATTTGTTTTTGAAAAAAATGTTTTTTGTATATACAGGGTATGTGAAAGTCACTGTAACATGTAACACTAACTGTAATTATAGTAAAATATCAGTGATTAATTCTCTGATTGCAATTGTATTTTGTCCATCAATATAAAACTAATTTTTTATACAAAATATCTCAAAATTGAAAAATTTTAAGTCATATTCTAATTTGTTTTAAAAATTTGAAGATATATATTTTTATGCATAGATATAGATTATTTTACGTTTTTCTTCAAGAGTGTTTGAAAGTTCTGAAATCAATTTTAAATTACATTACAGTTGATTAAAAAAATTGTATCAACTTTAGAAAGCTATCTTTTTAAGCATTGTTAATCCTTAATCTTTCCTAAAATGGAAATTTTCCATTTACGCTTTTACAGAATAAATCAATAGTATATTGAAATCAAGTATTTATTCATCGATTATATTTTTTACTTAATTTAAACAAAATATTACAAATCATATTAGATAATTGAATATATATATATATATATATATATATATATATATATATATATATATACATATTTGATAGCGAAATCTATTGTTATTCATCAGATGATGCAAAATTGTCATCGTAATAATTTTCATCACTATCCGATTCTGTTTGACTCTAATGAGGTCTTGCATACAAATGTTCAACAGGAATAAGTAGTGCTAAAGCCTTTAAAAATGATTTAGATTTTTTTTCACTTGATATACGTTTTATACAAGATAAGAGTGGATCTTAATTGAGCAGTTACAAATTTAAAATATCCACGTTGCGCGATTTTTCTTAAACTTCGACTCTCTAGATATCCTTTACAATCGTAATTCTTATGGGTCGACAGAATCTAAGGCGTGGAAAATATTAGATTTTTCCAAACAATTTTTTCTTTCTTTGACTGAGCAACAATTTGGAAAATTACAAATGAATTCCAAAAAAGGTTTCCATCAAAATTGATATTATTTTTTAGCTTTTTTTATATTATTTTTGTTCAAAGTCGTCACATCCTCACTTTCAACTTTACACAGCGTTGTGTCATCATTCATTGTCTTGACAACTTCTTTCAGATAATGCAAGAAGCGTCTAATGGCGTGGTCTAATAAACGTTTCAACTGAACTTCTCCAGTAGTCTCTGTAACTTTGTAGGAGTCCTTATTTGTGTAATAGTTATTTCCATTTGTAGCGAATTATACGACTGATATGTTTTCTTATGTGAATGTTTGACTGTTTTATAATGCATTTTCGAGATATTTGCTTCAACAAACATTGATAAAGCTTAAACAGTCGAGAACTTCCAAAAAGTTGTTTCATGATAATTATATAACACCTGTTTATTTTTAGCTGCAAGATATAGAACCCATGTCATTTCGTTGACTATTGTAAAAGCATTCCTATGTCCAGTAACATACTATTGTGATTCGGTAGCATGAAGAAGGATTTCAAGATTTGCTTTGCTATGTACTTCTTCGATTTTGCTTCTTTTGCTTCTTTCATTCACTACAAACTACAAATCACAGAAAAATTTCTGAGGCCAACCTGAACGTACCTACTGCAATTCGAATATTCCGTGAAATCTAGATTAACCTTTTTCTCAGAAAAAACACTTAAATCATGATTTATCTGCTGCTTTTGCTTTTCTTAATAATTATCTTTGTTGACAAGGTAATCCTCGAGAAATTTAAATTTCTTATCTAAATTTTCCAAATTCAGGTTTTTCATATGATCAAACCGGATTTATTTTGATATAATTTTCATTTCAGATATAAATTTATTGATCAGACATGCACATTTGAACTCTTTTATGTCTGCAGATGACATTTTGTGGCAACATTTGCAATTTAGCTATCGTAGAAGACAATTTTAAAAAGGGGGTAAATGAAAACATCATCATTTACAGAAGCATGCGCATTTCCGTTTGAAAGAA
The DNA here is from genome assembly GCA_963931845.1 of Maratus michaelseni. NCBI lineage: Eukaryota > Metazoa > Arthropoda > Arachnida > Araneae > Salticidae > Maratus > Maratus michaelseni. Next base: position 104,539,033 of record OZ007598.1, on the reverse strand, counting down.
ATTCTTCTAAATTAGCGGTTATTAGCGGCTATTGTTTTGAAAGTTATTAACTACATATCTTAAACTCTCAATTCATGTAAAAAATATCATCGGATCTCACCCTTAAGGTTAACTAATCCCTTATGGAATATTTAAAATAACAATAAAAATTTCCAAATTGTATGGTACATTTCATGTCACTTTATCATATATTTTAATTAAGCAAATATAAACATATTTATGTGAGATATAAACATATATTCCTGGTCTTTCATAATCCTTAACTATTTCATGTAAGTAAAAATTTTGAACGAAAAAAATCACACTGAAATGAGCACTCATAAAATTGTAGTTGACAGCAGAGATAACCAACCTACTGCTACAAGCAAGTTTTAACTTGCGTGGCACCAATTTGATTGCACTTGGACAAATTTTATTACTCTACGGAGATTCCCCAACTATTTACCTCCACAGTTAGCTAGATATTTTTCTCATCAATTGTGTTTTGGAAAATTGACTTTTGGCCGGCTAAATCAGCAAAATGCCCCACTGTGCGTCGTTACAGATAATGTGCATGTTTGTCAACAAACTGGCTTGCTACGTGACTACTCAACTTAACGTAGGCAAAACTTTGAGCTAAATTGCTCGAAATTTTACTAAAATGCTCGTAATTTTTACATAGTTGTAATAGATCATATTATGTGTAGGAAATAATACATTATAAAATACTAGATCTGCAAAAATTGTTACATTCTACCTGCACCCACTTGAGTATAACGGCTTTACTTGGGTGCGTGACGTCACATGCACATTATCCGAGGCTAACGAAAAAGACAGACTACCGCGGTGCATTCCACTTATCTTTTTTAACAGATCGCTAGAGTGACGTGATGCTCTTTTTGTACACCTGCATTGGTGCATTCGAGCATCACGTGACTCCAGCGGTCTGTAAAAAACGATACGCGTTAAGCACCGCGGTAGCCTTTCTTTTTCGTTAGCCTCGCACATTATCTATCCAATAGTTTTGAGATTATTTTGTTAAATGGGATTATATAAGTTTACTTTTGAATTTCTTATATTTTGTAAAAGTAATATATTTTTCCGGTGCCGATGTTAATTTTTTAAATCCTTGATACAAAAAATTTAGAGTTTAAATGTGTGGCTGCACAATGTTGAAATTTTTTCAATCGATTTATCGTGCATGTAATGCTGTAATTACGTTAAACTGACTTATGTTGATTTCACATGTAGCCTATAGAATTTGAACGCTCTTTTAGAATTGTTAATGATGGAATAAGGGTGTCTGTATTGATGACCTATGCAACATAAATACAGGATGGTCATAAAGTCTTTCCCTGATTACAATAATTTATTGCAGAGAAACTAATATAATTAGGCATATGCTTGTTTCAATATATTGTAAAGACATTTATGAAGTTTTTAATACAAGTACTTTCGTCAGTAAATTTCGATGTGAGCACCCTTGGTAGCTCGAAGAATGTGAAGGCGGTATTCCATTTCTCGCCACGTATTGCCAAACATTTGGGCTGTCACACTAGACACAGCCAGTGTTGCCAGTAGGCTACTTTTTTAAAATTCAGATTGTTTCATTGGCACCACTTTTTTGAAATAGTTTAATTCCCTTTGTTTTTGCCTTATTTAATCTGTCATTAAATAAAGCGATTTTTACTTTCTCAAAAAACTGGTGGGAATAAAGAAAACTGAATTAAAAAAAAGTAGCCCACTGGCAACACTGGACACAGCATCTGTGATTCTGACCTTGAGTGTTTCAATATCTTTTACGAGGCTAACGAAAAAGACAGGCTACCATGATGCATCCCACTTATCTTTTTTTACAGACCGCTAGAGTGACGTGATGCTCTTTTCCTACGCCTTCATTGGTGCATTCGAGCATCACGTGACTCCGGCGGTCTGTAAAAAAATATACGCTTAAAGCACCGCGGTAGCCTTTCTTTTTCGTTAGCCCCGATCTTTTACTGGTGATGTAAACGCTCTATCCTCTATGTACACCCAAAAGAAAAAAATCTAGAGGAGTTGGTCCATCCCGTCGATCCATTTTCCAGGAAATTTGCCATCAAGGAACCCACAAACGACGGTATAGAGACTGGACTAAAAAAAAACCCCTTAAGAACATGACTTTTCCATAATAAAAATTTTACAAGATTACATTCAATGGTTATTTCGTAATATTTTTTTTTGTAATCAGGGAAAGACTTTATGACCACCCTGTGTGTTAAAATACATTATTTACAATCACTTTTATCATAGATTGATGTTCTGTGTATCGATACTCAAAAAGTATTAGGAATTTCAAAAGGGGTTGGAAAATAAATACATTTTCGGTAGCATAATCCTTATATACTCATTCCCTATATGTACCATACTATGTCTCAAATCTCTGTTGCTTCCATGTTGTTTTGTCACGCCCAGCTCTAGAACTTCCTCGTTTATAGCGGTGGCTTGGTAGCTCAGATCTCACGATCCAACAATAAGAAAGGAAGTAACATCTACAGAGCAAGAGGCGTTGTCTCCTTGGTAGTGACTCACCACTAGTCACGACTACACTCCCGGTCAGCGGCAGGGGCGTAGGAGGTAGTGACCGATCATGTAGTATGATTATTTTGAAATAATCGATCTCAAACATCTTTTTACAATCGTAATCGTATTTATTTGAATCAAATGTTTGAATTGATATTAAAAAAAAAAAAAAAAAAAAAAAAGATGAGACGTTAGAAATAAATAGCACGGTGCCCTTTGGCCATTTGATCAGGGTCAAGGAAAAACAGAGATCGGAGATTACATTTGTAAGTACAGATGATTCAATCGATAAGAAATGAGTTACAATCAAAATATAACAAATTCATTCCACGTTATGAAAACAATTTATTTTATTTATCCCATTTCTTAATTTAGAATTATATTTCATAATTTCTTCAGATTATTTTAGAAGATATGAAGCATTTGAAATGCCAGAACTATCTTCCCCCTTTCTAAGGCAGTGGGAAGTATATCTCTTTTAATTTTAATATCCAAATGCTAAATTTTGTACCTATTTTATAAAATAAAATTTTGCCTTTAGAATGTACGTGACGAAAAGCATTTAATTACTGATAATAAAAGTAGTAAATTACAAAAAGATTAGGCAATTTAAATATACAAATTAAGGTTAAATTTAAAGTACAAACATTGAACAAAATTTTTTATTATTTTAAATTAAATTAATTTTTAAATAGTTTTATACTACAATTAAACTTAATTTTTCAATAGCTCGCTATGGTCTCGGTAAGTAGTTTACATATCTCCTGGCTGTAAAATTTTGCCGGCACTAGGACGTCCATAAAAGAGCATATATTGTTCCATTATTCTATTGCATTTAATTTCTTTTAAATCAATTTCTTCTTGAATTCTGGCGACATTTAATCATTTAAAAATTCTAACAAGAGAAATAATTTGTCCTTAGGGTTAAATAATATAATATTTCATATACTATTATAAAACAGTCGCACTTGGTGGCAAGTTATCTTTGTACAGAAAATAAAACTTGATAATTTTTAACTATTATTTATTTGACTTTTTAAATATGAATTGCGTCCTCGAATCTGGGGGATGCGTTACACACATTTATATATCAGGGTTCGTACGCCTCCTGGAATTTTGCGACCAGGAAATTCTTCGATACCAGTATTTTCTTACAGAAAATTTCTCCTTAAAAGAAGGCGAAGATTCTCAAGTTTAACATAGATTTTTTTTTCTATAAAAGATACTGGTAACACTCCTGGAAAAATCCCTGATCCTACGAACCCTGTATATATAAATATTTATTTTATATATATTGCTTATAATTTCAAGAGCCTTTATTCATAAATTTATTCATTTAAATAAATAGGTACCAAAACCACTGACCTTGTTTATGTTAACCTATTCCAAATACATAGCAATCACTTCAAGAATGCTTATTCATGCTTATGCGACAGAGGGCATAAGTTATTCCCGGCACAGAATTATACCAATTGGCATTTTTTCAACAGAGTGAAAATAAGTTGTGAAAAGTTTTCACACTTTTTTACTCCGTTGGAAGACTGTCAGTTGGTATGATATCGTTACCAATTAGTATGATTGAGTTGAAAATAACAATAAAACAGAATAATTATCCTAATTTAGTAAAAAATCTCCAATGCTAGATTATTTAAATTATTACAGGGAGCTTTAACATTAGCTCCGGTGTAATCAAATTACGTACACTAAAAGTTATTAAATGGGATGATAAGCCACTAGATACTAGAATTCGATGATGTGATTACAGGAAAAATCACTCAGCAAATGCTGGAATGTTTTTTTTTTTTATTATTCGGGGTCCAGAGATATTTTAACACATACGACAATTGTTGACAAACATTAACAACTTGCGTGGTGGTCTTTGATGCCTTCTCATCAGGGATGCCGGGAGAACGAAATCCAGGGAAGGGCAACATTTGGAACAGATGTGCCTGTGGATTCGCAGTCTAGATCACCTTTTCTTTAAAATGAATAAAATAAATGTAAAATAAGCTAAACTGAGAATTTTTTGTCATAATTGACTCATACAAGACAATTTTTTAAACATATCAACATAAAAAGCAATACAGAAATTTAACAATTAAGAAATGTCATCATTTTTCAAAATGGACATTTCAAGTAGAACTTCTTTTTTTTCATGAAGGGGGTTCTGATCCCCGAACCCCTAATCTAAAATGAACTTTAACGCAAAAAGAAAAACAGGACTAAAAATGTATTTCCACGGGAGTTTCAGGGGAGCAGAACCCCCCCCCCCCCCGGCTTCCCCGTGAAAAAATTCTCAGTTCCTCTTTCTCTTAGTGTTTAATTACTTTATATCATTTGGAAATAATATTTTTTACTATTTTTTTTAAAAAATCATCAGATTTTGAAAATAAATAAATAAATAAATATTTAAAATCCAGGGAGGGACAACGGCCCCTTCCCTCCAGCCAGTGCCCTTGTTAACCCTCATTTGCAAATATGTATCGAATACCAGAGTGAATATTTTAAAGATGTTGTCAGATGAAATAAGGCAGGTCGTAACTCCGAATTTGAAAAACAGTCTCAATCACTTACTGCCTTATATTTTTCTTCTAATTTTTTCGTAATGTTCTTGATTTCCCCCTTTTTCAATTACTGTTCATCCGTTTAGTCTCATATTCAACACGATACCTTGTTAGCATTCACGCACGTTTTTGCACTTCCTTTCAAACGCATATAATGATTTCCATTTTTTGCATTTTTATAGAAAACTAAAATACGAATGTAATGGGTTTTATTTGAGAAAAGTGAAAAACACTAGAAACTATAACAGGGTTCGTACAGCTCCTGGAATTTTGCTATCAGGACATTCTTCGGTACCAATATTTTCATACAAAAAAACCTCCCCTTTAAAAGAAGGCGAAGTTTCGCGATTTTAACCTAGATTTCTTTTTCTATAAAGAAACTACTGGTGAAACTCCTGGAAAATTTCCTGATCCGTACGAACCCTGTATAAAAACACTACTGAAACCGGAAAAATTAATAGAAATTAATTATATTTAAATAAAAAAAAATCATTTGAAGTTATGATGAAAAATTCACTGTTTCAGCGAGCTATCTAACTGTCCTCAGCGTCAGTTAGAAAAGAAAACGATAAAGCTAAAATAGGATTGTACCGTCCTGAATGGCATCTGTGTATAATGTATATTGATGCCTGTTTAATCTGCATCGTACTCCGCTCAATCTCCGCACTCGGTTCAATCGTACTCTACTAATGAACGACTAGACGTGGATTCGCGTTCTACGCAGTCATTTAAACATTTAAACTCAAAGCCATTAAATAAGCCCAGTCAGATAGTGTTAAATTTGTTAGAGACACACTAGCGCCAAACCTCTGCTGCGGAAGGAGGACAAAACAGAAGTGGGTCGCAGAGAAAAGATACGATTTATTTATATCGATATTTTATATGATTTTTATCGATGTTTTGTTTTTGCACTTCCTTTAAAAGCTTGCTAATTATTGGGATTTTTTACATTAAAGCTAAAACTATAATGAAAAAAAAATGTGGAAATTTACTGGATTAATATTTCTATATAAATATAGTGGTGGCGAAGAAGTTGATTTATTTATTAAAAGTTAAATAAAAAGTGATGGAAATTTACATCACTATGCAATTAACCCTTTCCGGCACAGACAAATTATGTTCGTAAAATGTGAAATTACTGACTGATACCGGAATTTACAAACGACTTTCTTAGAAAATATGAACTCCTTATTTTAAGCTTTAATTTTAGAAGCAAAATTTTATTAAAATATTCTTGGTGCCGAATGCAGCACTCCCAACCGCTAGATGGCGCTATTTTCAACTTGCGAAAAGTTTCCCATTTATCTGACTGGGCTTATTATTTAATGGCTTTGTTTAAACTAGTAAAGACATTTAAACTAATACGAACTTTTAATTTACAAATATTCTTTAGTTTTAAAGTATTTCTATGTGTCGAAAAGCTTACTGGTCCAGACTATCATAGCCAGGAAACCATGCCATAGTGTAATAATGAAAAAAAAAAATCTAAGTAAGCAGCAATCGAAAGAGAATAGTGAAATGTGTTTTTTAACACATAAATCATTTGCTCTCGTCTCCTCGTTATCCAGATATAAATTCTTAAAGTTTGCTAATTTATTGATTTAATTTAGGGAGAAAAGGCGTGATTCTGATTCAGAAATTTTAATAATCAGACTAATATAAAATACAAAACATATTTAGATATAGTAATATACTAATGAAAAAAGCCTGAAAAAAAAATTACAAATATGGCATTGAACCAAAAAGTGATCGAAGCATAGAAAATAGTGGCACAAAGAATATTTCATGAATTTAATTCTAGTGCAATGATTACAATGGTCCATTGCCTAAGTAAAACAAAATTGCAAGGACTTTTCAAATGGAAGTGGTCCAGTTTGCACGAACCCAGACATGTACCAATCATACCGAATCATGTCGGTGTATTGCGGTGCACTAAACTGGAAATGGACATGTGACTGGAGTGTGATGATGTTGTTACGTTCAAAACGTAATGACTCCTCCTTCCATCCTATTATATAAAAAAATTAGCAAATTTTAACACTTTATATCCCCATAACGGGAGACTAAGGCAAATGATTTATGCGTCAAAAAACACGTTTCACTATGCTCTTTCGAATGCTGCTTATTTAGATTTTTTTTCATTATTACATTAATGGAGTGGTTTCCTCATAGTAGATTATTAATGCTAATGTTAAGATATTCGTGATGGTTTGCGCAATTCGGGCATTCTGGATATGTATAACTCCACCCACGAGTGGTGATTTTGCATATATTGCATTATTTCTAAAAAATATACACAATATTCGTATTTATACAATTAGTATACTATGCATATAAATATTGCGATTAGAAACAGTATCATTATTATATACTTTCATTCTAAACACAAATCTAGATAATTTTGTTAAATAATTCAGCTTACAAGAGTAACGCCCATAGATGGGATTTCCTCTTTAAAATACAACAGGTGGGTAGGTGTGATCGAAGATAGCTCAAAGGGTTTCGATTAATATTCCTTTCAAAACACTTTCATATCCTTTTTTTAATAAATCCAAATAAATTTCATTTAGCAACAACAACAACAAAAAAATCAAGTTTTTTATAAAGTAAAAAATTACCGGTCTATTTTTTTTCTTTTTTTCGAATATTTAAACCAGCTCGATAGCGGGCTAAGCCTGCTATTATATTCTGTTATAATAATATCTGTCATCCGGATTATATGCGATATTTAAAAAAAATAAAATCAAAATTAAACATGTTGTACACTTTCAAAATGTTAAAATATGCGAATATTTCCATAATCGGATTTTTATCATGATTCAATATGTTTCTCAAACTCATATATTTAGTATTCTCTATTACTCATATTGATACGCTCTTTGTATTATTCTCAAACATTTGAAAAATCCGTTAAACTTCCAATAGGACGTCAAATTTTCTTTTTAATTCTCTAATGACGTGATATTAATCTGCTTTGTGTACATACACATACTCATACTCCTTGTATTATTGAGAAATCTTTGAAAATTTCGTTTAATTACCACTATGACGTCAATCATTTTTATTTCATATTAATATTTTTTTCAGTTGGTGAGACTTTTTATTTCATTTTTATTTTTCACGTGGAAATCGTCTAATAGAAAATTACTTATTAATGTACACTGGTGAAAACAATTAAAGGGACAAACGGTTTTTTTAAAAAAACAAGACAAAATAAGTTATGCCTAAACGCAAATAAGGTATCAGATGATAGTTAAGCTCTTTGCGGACACACCTGCCACGCGGTGTCTGTGCCGTCATAAAGAAGTGGCGCTGTGATCGCATTTGTGTAGAGGTACCTGATTTTCTCGCAAAAGCTTGTAGCGTAAGGACGTTTTGAAACATCGTAGCATAACCCAATCCTTGGTTTTTGAATTTCTTCGTTTACCCATCGTTTGTATGGCCAGTTGTCATTGTCGAGATGATGCCACAAGATGGCGGATAGATGGAAGACTCGAGGCTGGATAATCACAGGCTAGTTGTTGTAAGGACGTCGGGGTAACGAGAAATATGGTGTCCTCTCTGTGGAAACAGTTCACAGAGATACGAACAGTGGTCCGCCGACCTGCCTAATGCCGCAAAAGGGCAACAACGCCGGTTGAAGACTGTTATTTGAGACTTCTAGCCAAAATTGATAGATCCGCGACAGCGACACAACTGTCTTGTCACTTGTATAATGCAACAGGAACATCCATTTCATGGATAACAGTCACCCAGAGACTTAATGCAAGTGACCTGTATGCTAGGCGCCCTGCCGTCTGCATCCCTTTGACTGTGAACCACATAAAAGCCCGTCTAGCATGGTGCCGAGAACACCTCTCTTGGACAGAGGATAGTTTGGGGCGGGTTCTCTTCAGTGATGAGATGTGATTCAGTCTGAACAGCGACTCGTGACGTGTTCTCATCTGGAGAGAACCGGGGAGTCGATATCAACCCTCTAACAATGTCAAAAAGGACCACTATGGCGGAGGTGGTCTGATGGTCTGTGCAGGCATCATGGCAGACCTTATTGTGTTCGATAGAGTTACTCTGACAGATCAGCGGTACAGGGACGAGATCCTTTCACCCTGTGTGAGACTTTCCGCGGAGCATATGGACCAAATTTCGTTTTTATGGACGATAACGCCCGTCCACATAGGGCTCAGTTGGTGGACGATTACCTCGAATAGGAGGATATTCAACGAATGGAGTAGCCTGCGATGTCCTCTGACCTTAATCCCATCGAACACTTATGGGACGCCCTGGACGATCAATTGCAGCTCGAAGACCAGCTCTAACGACCACCAATGAGCTCAAGGGTGCTTTGGTGCAAAAGTGGGTGCGGTTGCCACAGAGATTGATAAGAACCCTGGTAAACAGTATGAAACGCCGATGCGAGAGTTGTGTAACTGTTCCAGGCAATCACAGACCCTATTAGACGTTTTTCTATGACTGACATGGGGTCGGTCAGCCGCTCTGCTGGACACGTGACCAGTTTCCTTATTTAGGGTGCAGGTTGTGTACATTTTTGTTTTCCCATATATTGGTCTTATATCGGATGATATTTTGGCCAAGTTTGGGTTAATTTGCTTTGTTAGTTTTATTTTTATTGCAAAAAAACCATTTGTCCCTTTAATTGTTTTCACCAGTGTAGAAAGAATTTCATCGTGGATTTTTAATTTTTGGCATCTGCTATAACGAAAAATGTTTAGATTTAATAGGAAAAGGCTGTTAGAATTTTAGTTTTTTATCTCTATTTATTAAAATAATACGAATTTTTCAAATTTTAATATTTTGAGATCTTCATAGCTGGTATTCAGCTATATACACAAAGTTTCAACTCTGTAAGTTACATAGTTTCTGAGAATAGCTCTGTGACAGACAGACAACGGAGCGGGAGTAATAGAGTTTCGTGAGATGAACGAAACCCTAAAAACGAGCCGTCACGAAAGTATTAATTTTATACATTTTTTAAATTAAAACTTACATTGATTTAGAAATATTCTGATTAACAACCTTGATTACTAAATTTAAAATCAATACCCAAATTGTTACAGTGAGTTGTAGCATTTTTCTTGAACAGTTAATGTATTTTCACACTTGACATGAATGATACGTTATTTCTTATAGAAATAATCTTTACAGAAAATCTTTTTCAAAATAAATTATAAATGTTTCAAGCTGTAATAAATGATTTTTTGATAGTTAAAAAAAAAATATTTTAAAATATAAACTCGTAACTTTCTAACAAATTCTAGAGATAATTTTTATCGATAAAGGCATACAATTTGTAATTATTTTTAGTCATAAAAATACATGCATAAATTAGATCCAAAGGAGCTGAATAGAATTTTCCATATTCCATTAAAAGTAACGAATCTTTCAGAAAATTTAGGAGAATCTTCTCAGATTTAGTGTTTCAAACCCATTTTTCGTATATGACAATGAGTCAATCACTGGGTGATAACTATAACACTGGGTGATGATAAGCAATCGGCTATAATTCCAGATATTTTGGATTTATGAGACTGAAAAACGCTTTTCGATTTTTATGCATTTGAATACTAATATCTGATTTTTTTTTCTATTAAAGATAAAGTATGTTTCATTTGAAGGGTGAAAATAAATTAACTCTTTAAGGAAAATGAATAGGACTGTAAAATGAGTTTGCGAATGTGTGAGAAAGTTAGATTTCACGTGTAATAGCAGGTCTGATGGAACAATTACTTTTTTTCGACAAACTTATAGGATTTCATAAAAATTCTTCAAGTATTCAGTATGTTTACAAACATTTTCAGTTCTTCGAAAATTTGAAATGCGAAAATCGAAAAACTCGTCGTGTAATTTGCAAAATAACATTTTACGGGTAATTTTTATGTAGAATTTCGAAGTACATGAATAATGTTTTTCTATATGTATTTTTTGCTAAATTCAGGAAATATTTTGAGGATTTCTTAAAATACAGAAAAATGTCAAATGTTTTAATAACATTTAGCAAAAATTCGTTTAGAATTATTCTCAAAATACCTTTACTCTTTGTTTCAATTTAATCCTCATGACAAGAAAATTTTTGATGAAATTCTTATCTGCCAATACCAGGCCTCGGACCGCTCCACCGGTATTTTTTAAATATTATTTTGGTGGGAGATTTCTGCAACAGTTGCAAGAAAACGCCCTTCACGAAGCGTGTTTTTACGATATATGCATGATAAATCTAAACAGAAAATTTTTGTGAGGAAATAGTGGTGGACAAAACTTTGTTTTAGTCTCTTTTTATAGAGACCGCTCCGAGGCCTGCAATACCAATGTGGCCAACAACTCAACCGTAGGCTGCAGAGCTACCATTATTTCCGAATAGAAATCTTGCACTTTATTTAATCCATAATTTCTATCATGAAATAAGGCGAATAGTACTACTATTCTGAAATAGTAGTAGTTCTGCGGATCGCGGTAGATTTGTTGGAAACTCATAGTCTATACATATCAGTGCTGATAAGAGTTTCTATTTAACTTTAAAAAAGGATGGAGTTAAGTGTTTTATCATGCAATCGGTCATTAAAATTTTTCATTTGGTGATGTTTTTGACGAGGCGATGTCTTGACGTAAAACCTCTTTAGATATAACCGTAGTCTTTTTTTCATTTGAACAACTATTATACAATAATAATTTTTTACTGCAACACGATATAAAAACTAAAATCGGAAAAATCAACATAAATTTTTAATTAAAAATAAAAACTTCTATATTGTAGCGCTTCTTTTACTAGTTTGTTGAAAATCTAGTAATCTAGCTGTCCACGATTGTGACAGTTAGAACAGAAAATAAATCCGGCTGGTTCCTCCCTAGGTAGCACTTGTATGCATGGAAACTTCCGTGTAAGACATTTTAAATATATATCAACGTGGAAATCAATACAGAAATGTAACGAATAAGAATTTATATACATCCAAAAATAAGATTCTATTTGTTTTTTTATAAAATGGAGAATTGAAACTGTGTTCTCATTTTTTACATCAGGCAGGGGGCTCTGCCGCACTGAACACCTCCTTCAAGATAATTTAAAGATAAATTACCGTAAAAGAAAACCGCTATTAAAATTATTCTGCTATGGGGAGGGGGAAGAGCCACCCCTGATTTCTTTTCCTCTCCCCAGGATGACATTCGTGGACTTTTTCCGAAAAATTCTTATTTCCTTGTATTTAATGCTTAACTATTCAGAGGGAATAATCACTCGAAAAGAATAAATTTTAATAATTTTTTTCAAAATTACTAGATAAAAGTAAAATTAAGTTTATTAAAATTCAAAATATAGAGACGAACAATGGTTATTCTCCCACCCCCCCTTCTCCTAGCCAGCGCCCATGTTTGTATGTGGTGTAGATTTCGCGAACATATTTTTTAAAAAAAACGTATTTATATGAGTATACTACATCCCAATATGTTTATGAAAAAGTATATACAATACAGTCATCCTTTACCATTCGCGGTTTTAACATTCGCGAACATCAAAATGAGGAAAACTTAACATTCGCGAGAATTTTACTTGATTATTCACGATTTTTTTTAATTATATCTTTGCTTTTTCAGAATTTACAGTGGTTAAAGATTGTTTCCCTTGTGTTTTCTCATTATGTATTTACAAATCAATTTTCAGTTGTCAACTGAAAAAGGAGCGAGCGTTGTAGGAAAATAAAAATAATAACAACAGCAGAATACTCATTGCAATGCGGATATTAGAAGTGGTAAGGTAACGGCATCTTCAAACTATTAATTTATTTAAAATGTTCTTGTGCAGGTTCTCGTAGAGATGGAGCTGAAGCTGCATACATTATCAACTCTTTGCAAATAGAGAGAGAGTCGAAATCACTTTATTAAAAAAAAAATAATAATAATAATATGCTTTTTAGCTGTAATTACTTCTCCAGTTAGTTAATTTGAATTATCTTCATTAAATAAATTTCAGAAATATGAATATGTGTGTACATTCATACATATATGTTATGCATAACATACTGTTAATACATATATCCTTTTGTTCTCTGAAATACTGTGCCACTCTAATTAAAATTTTATAGAACGTTACTCCTTTTTTAGTGCAGAGCGATAGACTCAACATTCGCGAGGTTTTACTGCAACGTAACCCTCGCGAATGTTATTAGTGTATTTTCTTACGTTTAAAAATAGTCACATCAGACGGATTAAAAAAAAAAAAGAAAAAAAAAACTACAGTTTCAGAGCGAAGAAAATTAATGACCATCAAATAAACAATTACAAGCTAGTTTATAAAGGATACCTTTCATACCGGATTCTAAAACTAGGACTTCCCTCAAAGGGATTAGTCTGAGTGATATTGTTAAGAACATAGGATTAACAATTACGACATAATGAAAAAGAGAAAATTAAATGATAGAATTACAAAATATCATATATAAATTCATATATACTGTTATGTTTTCATGTATATATATATATATATATATATATATATATATAATTTGGCAAATAATCTCATTTTCTTAAGTTGGAATAGCTCAAAACTTTAATAAACAAACAAACAAACAAACAACAACAACAAAAAAAAAAGCCGTATTTTTTTTAATACGCCAAGATTTTTAAAGTCACGTAATGAGATTTGCAGCCGAGAGCGTATTTTAGCAAGCGTAGTTTAACGCAAATTTAATTTCATTGTTGAAACATTTTCTTTGTGACAAATATTTACATTTGAATTTAAAAATTTTCCTCCTTGTTTATTTGTATAACTATTTATAGAAACTCGTACACTTCAAACCACATTGATAACATGCTTTACTACAAACCTGATTACGAAACTGTAGCCTAAATTCCTACTAAAGTAATATAAAAAATCTTTCGATGACTTCTGTAAAAATCAAATTGAAAATTATACATATGTTTCTAAGATAATACTTCTTGATTATTTTCTAGGAGACTCTACCCCTGCGCTTTTACTGCTTCAAACCTCAGACTTTTCTTCTGCCTGTCTGTCTGTCTCTCTCTACAATCTGTTTGTTTCCCTATCCGTTCTTCTACCCATCTCCATACCCGATTGACTGTCTTTCTACACGTCTCGCTACATGTCGTATATTTCTCTACTGGTCTCTCTACTCATCTATCTGTTTCTCTAACCGTCTGTCTAACTACTTTTATGTCTCGCCGTGTCTCTATACTGTGTTTCTCTCCGTACCCATCTGTCTAGTGCCTCTCTACTCGTCTGTATACCCTTCGCACTATCCATGTGTCTTTCCACCGCATCTTTAAGCGTCTCGCTACTTATCTGTCTATCCGTCTCTCTAACTGTATCGCTTCCCGTTTCACTACCCGTCTCTCGACACGTTTGTCTGTCTATATACCCCCTCTCTCTACCCGTCTATCAACTCGTCGCTGTACTCATCTCTGTACTCGTCTCTCTATTCACCACGCTACCCGTCTCGCAACCTTTCCCTCTACATGCTTGTCTACCGGTCTGGCTACTCGTGTCGCTACCCGTCTCCCTACCTATCTCGCTACCCCTCTGTCAACCCTCTTTTGTCTCAGTACCCGCCTGTCTATTCGTTTCGCTACCCGTTAGCTTATCTATGTCGCTATCCGTCTCCCTACCCGTCTCCCTACTTTTCTCGCTACCCCTCTGTCACCCCTCTTTTGTCTCAGTACCCGTCTGTCCATTCGTTTCGTTACCCGATTGGCGAAAAAATTAAAAATGGTGCTAAAAGGCAGTTTTAGCATCTTACCAAATTTTCCTAGAGAGAGGAAAAATATGTTTTTCAAGTATTTACAAATATACATTTATTAAACCATGTTTTTGCGTCATCTTAAAAAGTACGATGCTAAAATAAAATTTTATTTCCATTTTCGATATTTTAATGAAAATACATAACAAACATATTTAACAAAACTAAGAGACATTTTTGTGATAAATAATTGTTATTGTCAGGGCGGGACAAATTGTAAACAATTAATAAGCGAACTAAACGATTACCGAAAATAACTTGTGGGAATTTCAAGGAAGAAATATCTGATATAAATAACTTTTAAAATCTTAAAATGGAGAAGTGGTCCATATAAAAATGCAAAACATAATACGCCTGATATAAGTATTTTTTAATTTTTTGATATTTCCGAAAGCACAGATAAAAGGGTAAAACTCCCGGTGCAGATGTCATATTCTCACCACGTTGGCGCAATTTCCACCCTGCCAATTTGGCAAAAACTGTTTGTTGTGTTTATTTACTTTTATTTTTTATTTTAATTCTATAGATTATTTTTATATGTGTATCAATATTTATTGATATCAAACTATTATTTATCTATATATTTAAAATGCTAAGCGATTTCTTTCGACAATCCGTGAGAACAAACTACTGCATCAAATTACATCATTCTTTTTTTAAATGAAAGATATTTGGTCACAGATTTGTTATCGTGCATTCGTTTGTTCGAAAATTTAATTAATTAGCCGTAATTTTCAATTAAATTTTGACTTCTGCTAATGACGTCATAATCGGATAACGCCCACTGTTGCGAAGCACAAAGTTTATTCTAAGCTCTATGGTTGCGAAGATAAAAGAGGAATAATAAATATTAAAAGCACGTGTAATTTAGGCCGATTTTTTTAATTTGCAAGTTAAATTTCGGTAAAAATATTTATCGGCGTGTTTTATAAGCGAATAAAATTTCATATTTATTGTGACGTCACGGGAATATTGTCTATTGGCTTTATTTTATCATTATGCATTATAACTTTGTTGATGCCATTTTTTCATTACAGTTAAATACAAAATATATTTTTATTTGTATACATGGTATTTAAGCATTAAAGTAACATATATAAAGTACGTGTGAAAAGTTTGCACTGGTGAAAATGACGTTATGCTTAGCTTGAAATGCATTTTAACAGTGATAAAACTAAAGAGAAAAATGTATGTGATTGTGTCAACATGTCAACATGTGTAATTTTAACTGATTTTTTCCATTCTTAATTATAAAGTTTAGAATTGGAGCCGTCATTGATTGCTTCATCTTGATTGCATACGTTGATTACATGTTACCAATTACCTTTTTTTTAATTATAGGTTAGAAAATTTCCTATTTTAATAAAAAAAATCCCAAAAGAAAAGGATTTCTGGAAATTTGAAATTATTAAAAATAGTGTTATGGTTTAAAAAAAAGAAAAAAAAAGAAAAGAAAACTTGAAATAATGATTGTATTTTTAGCTAGAATAAACAATGTAAGACTAATATTTCATAGGAATTATTTTGGTTGGTTTATTATAAGTTCATTTAACACTTCCTTAAGCGCAAAGTCCTATTCCTTTCACTGTGAATTTCGCTTTCGATGTCAAAAAATAGTTTTCTACTTTTGGACTCCAGCCAAAATACAGTGGCAATTCTTACAAATGTACAACGGTTGTGACAACAAACGACGCTATCGCTTTAGCTTTCATCGGGCTTACATCACTTCTAAATACTACAAATTTCTATTTTTTACTACATTTTACTACATTTTACAATTTTAATTCTTACATCATCAATTAGAAAAAAAATAGCTTTCGAAGGAAATTTATTTGAAAACTGCCGCTTAATTTAATGACTTTTTAAATAATTTTCAAGCATGAAAAGTTTTTCAGTTATTTTTTATCAATGACCACCAGTTTGCTTCAATAATGTAAAATAGCCCCTGGGAAAGTTGCCACAATTGAAAGTAGATTTCCCTAATCATCATAAAAAGTGAATAATAATAATAATAATAATAATAAACACAGTCATAAATCATAAAATCAGATTATCCATAAGATAGAGCATTTTGGCGCTAGAACAAAAATCTGTCCAAAAAAAAAAAAAAAAACTATTTTCAGTTTATATTGAACATAAAATTGATATGTTGAATTGGTTGATGTATATGTTCCAGCAAATATCAGAATATGCTAGGAATTGCATTTTTTTTGCATGTACAAATAAATTACACTTGAAAACATGAAAAATCTCCCTCATCTGCAGATTGATTTATTACTGTAAAAAAGTTCTTCATCTTTACATAAAAATTGATTAGCTTAAAATAATGGATGCGTTTTAGAAGATATGGATTTGTAACGCAAAATGATTAAAGAGGACACTTTAAAACTTTTAATTTAAACATTTTAAAACTTTTTTAACATAGAATTCCGACGGTGCTTTTGGGCAGGTGCAATGCACATGCGCATAGGAGCTCATTCGGCTGCATTATCACAGTGGGAGGGGGGGGGGGAGATGTGTGATTTATTTACTATGTTCTTTTATTTACTGAATATGAGATGAACGTAGGAATATACTTTTTGTATGATACTTCATACGTCCATGAAATTTTTTTCTTGCTGTGGGGAATTTGGCGGTAATGTGAAACGGATTTGCATTACACAGTTGTTTACGGATTGTTTGTTTGGAGTTTGCACCGGAAATAGTACTGTATTTTACTGGGGGGGGGGGGGACTTTTAAAATATAATGTTTGAAAAACTGTTTCATACGCACCCCTTCTAAGAAGCTTATTTTACTGATATTGTTATAGTATTTTTTTTCCGTCAAGTTTTGACGGGTTCCATCTAGTTTATTTTTATTTCCTTTTTTAAAATAGTAGAAGTTACATTTATTACGTTATTTTATTTTTATATTGAAATAAAAAATCACGTGCTATTATTGCCTGATATTTGTAACTAAAATTCAAAAACAAAGTTTTCGCCAAATTGGTGGGGGAAAAATCGCGCCAACGTGGTGTGTATATAACATCTGTGCGTATATGACATCTGTCATTTCACTTATGTATTGGTATTTTTATGTTAACTTGACGCAGTTGATAACTCGCCAAATATTGTTCTCATTTCATTTTTATATTTCATTAATTTCATTTAACTATAAACCTTTCACACATTTCATTTGAAATACATACATTAAAAATACATGTCTTACACTCATTTAATTTAAAATATATGCCTTTCATTAATTCCATTTAAATTATTAAAAAGAAAATGAGAAGAAATAATGCCGCAAATCAAAACATTTTATTTAAACGTCATAGAATTGTTTCCTATTTACACACACGAAATAAAAAGCTGCCAATGTTGAGATTTGCGCCAAATCTCTAATACAAAGTTATTGAGGAATTTTTTCTTTCAAACAGAAAAAAATCCAGATTAATTTTCCATTTTTATTAAATGGAGATATGTTTTATTGTACTGATATTGTATTGTATTGTGCGTGCATATTTTTTTGCTCCATGTTACTCCATGAATTTTTCAATTCCGATTGTCTACGAAAATCTCCCGTCGGTGAAAATGACGTACGCACAAAATTATCGTGACGTATGTACTTTAATTGTGCTTTTTTATCTATTTTTTTAATATAATTTCCAAACGGTTTGACATTTATTCTTGGTAATAAATAGACGTCGTTGTCACCTTTATAGGTACCTGCTGTAAAAATTTGAACGAAATCCGTTAAATATTTTTTTAGTTATGCTTGACGAAAAGTTTTAATATCCATCGTAACTATATATGGGGCAAAGTAATACTGCGCTGTGTATGAGTCTTCGTTGCACTCAGACAATTATTAACAAATTTCTAATTCATTTTATTTAGAAAATAATATTCGTACTTGAAAGCTTTTCATTTTTTGATTTTTGTTATTTTACGAATATGAGTGGAAATTCATTTTGATATAATTCTTTTCAAGCGGCAGAGGTTAAACACGTTGAGCGCCACCATGTATAAGAATTAAGAGATCATTGGGTGCCATTAGGACACTTACAGGACCGCCACTGGCAGCTATTTGACAAAACATTAGTTTTGTAGTATATTTCTATTGCGCATGTTGTCAAAGTGTATGTAAAAAAAAAAATTGTTATGAGAAAGTGGTGCGATATAAAATTAAAAAATAGTCGCCAGTGGCAGCCTTACATTTAGCGGTAAACTAATAACTTTAGTGATATTTATTACAAGTGTAAGTAGAATTTATAAAAAAAAAAAAAAAAATGTGTTTTATGCACCGCCGGTTTTCACGCAAAAAATGCTTTATCTAGGTGCCACAGAACAACAATAATGTATGTTGCTGGAGTGCCATCAAAATTAATATGCTTTAAATTTAGGTTTACCGGTGATCGCCGGTGGTACACATGACACTCATAAAAATAAAGTGTGCACCGCCGCGAAACGCATTGCATTCAACGTGTTAAAAGAGCTCTTTCTTTGACCGTTTGACCCAGAAAAAAATGAATGGGAATTTTTTTTTTTTGCCAATTATTTAATACGAATAATGAAGGTATAGATCAAAACTGCATAAATAGTAAGCGTTCCATCTTAATACTACAATAGGGGCGCAAAATTGACACAACTGCGCCTTCTTGTGGACGAGGTTATAATGCCAATACGCGGCTTTTGGTATGACACAAAATCTACCATTTGCGCATTCTCCTGAGCATATATTGTGAATCTTTACTCACTATTAGAAGTTGTATCTTGTTTACCAGATTTATTGCCAAATATTTTTGATACAGTCTGTTTCGATAAAATATGTACATTTAAAAACATTCACAATATTATTTTAGTTTCGTTAGTAAAGGTAATAATATATAAGCATTATGTAAGCACTATGTAAGCATTTTTGCTTTTTCTCCCGAAACTAAAAAGATGCAGTGAATGTTTTTTTAAATATAAATAAATATCTTTATCAAAACAAAACTGTATGAAATACATTTCTCAATAAATCTGGTAAATAAGATATATCTTCCATGAGTGAGTAAATATTCACAATATATACTCAGGAGAATGCGTAGATGATAGATTTATATATAATTCTCCATCTCGCCAAGGACATTTTCTCTATCTCGCCCATGCTCCTACATTGAAAAAATACCTTAACCTCTAAACATATTAAAATGTATTGTTATCGGAAAAACACTTGTACACCAAATTTTTATATTTTTAGCACCTCAAAAATTGAGTGAAAATTCGATTACAAAATTCCATCTTTACACCACAATAACTAAAGTTACATTATAAAAGCGTGTAACAAACAATAAAACGGGCTGAAAATAATTTTATAAAGTGAGGTAACTTTGGTGGCTTGAAACCCATGTATTTTGGTAGATGGATACTGAAATTTTATTACACATATTTATTTCAACATTTACCACAAACTTTCACTACATTATGTGGGAATCGGCCATTCGCGCCTAGATTTTTGCACCCCTGAATTAAAGCATGACGATTGCGCTTGTGCAGCTATTTCATAGACATAGGAACTATTAGATTACAACAAGAGTTAAAACAGTTATTTATCTTGATGTAGTTCAATTCCCTCCGCTACGTGGGGCACGACCTTGAGTCTGCCATTTATCATCTAATGCAGGGGTGTCAAACTGTGGTCTGCCGGATACCACTAAAACTTTATAGTAAACTTTTGCTTATCTAATCATCGAATTTCTGCCATTCAAAAAGTCGACTATTTCTTTTAAAATTTAGTGGTATTAGGCGGGACATAGTTTGACACCCCTGATGTAATGCTTACTATGTACCGTAATTTCGCGCGTATGCGCCGCACCCTAGTTAAGTCTTTTTCAAATCAGAAATTTTATTGATAATTAGAAGTCAAATAAGTGCTAAGCAGAAGTAAGTCACATTTTATTTAAAATAAATTCTGGTAGGAAATCGAATTGTCTGAGGTGCGGCGTATACGCGCGAAATTACGGTATGCAGTTTTGGTTTAGGTATAGGGAAGTTACAATCAGCTGATGATCTTTTCAGCCGTCAATCACAACTGCCTTTGAGCTCCAACAATGCCCACAATCTTCCCAGTTGCCAACTACCCTGTTGCCCTCCAACCAATTTGATGACGTCATTTGCAACTGACCTATACTGCCTACCTATTTCACTCTGAATACCACTAATCTGGATCTAGGACACATTAATAAAAATAGTGAAGAAAAATAGTGAAAACAACCAATAAGGACAGAGAAGCAACAGAAAACAAAACATTTTATTGTGTTTCATACATTTTCCATTTCACACACGACGACACTTTACATGCGGCAGATGGTGGATAGCACTGAACAATAAAATGTTTTACTTTCTGTTGCTTCTCTGTCCTTTATTGGTTGTTTTCACTATTCTTCTTAGTCTGTCTAGCGCCGGCGATTTTCGTGCTACAGGTACCGTTCCAACGCTTTTTATGGTTTTTCACTATAAATTTTCGAAATTTTGTCACTGTAACCGTAATTGTTAGAATTTAACTGTTGTTTTTCACATGATTCTTGAGCGCATACCTTAAAATACTTTAGGCCAGAATTTCATTCAGTTTCTGTGAACGGTATGACAGTTAGGAGCTCATATATCGGGATAGTTTTTTTATAATCACCCTGTACATCACTAATAATGGAGACTACATTGAGTAGTACTTTTGTATGTACTTTATGCAGGCGACCTGAAGCAGTATCTAAAATTCGTCTGCTAGCGGTATTTACTGTTGAATATTAGCATAGCACTCTATAGAGTATGTGTTATTAACTTTTAAAATCCTTCTATACATAAAAAAAAGTTTTGGCTTAAAAATGGACCAATGAAAATCTGCGTAGATATTCCGGGTTAGTCTCATCGCTTTTTTATTAGGGACTTTTTTGAGGAGTTATAACTTTTTTCTAGCCATCCTACGGATTCGAAAATCATACCACCAGACGTGAAATATAACAAGCTTTCAGAAATTCAAAAAATTATCACGGTCGGACAATAAAAACTCAAAAAATCCTTAAAAATCGAGTAAAAAATCTTTTATTGAAAAAGTCATTTTTTATATTGTTGCCAAAAAAGCGCAAATGATTATATTTTATCTCAAATAAAAAATGTATTTGCGCGAGACTATTAAAAACAATAATGAAAGTTTAAAATAATAATTAAATGGTCACGTGTTGAAAGAAGGAAATAAAGAAAATTACGTCATAAAAATTATGTTTACACATGAATCCTTCTAATACCTCGAAACGTATCTGATTGATTGGTCAGAGCTTTCTGACTTTTCTTAGGGGGAATTAACATGAAAGTAGAGAATTTAGATAGGATGGATGCTATTAGAGGGGTTACCAAGAGGAAGAGACCCGAGTATGTCGCCAATTTTAGCGCCAACTTGGCGATATATCGCCAAAATTGGCGCCGACTTGACGCTATTTCCAATATTTCGCCAAATTTCCATAGATTCCTATTGAAATCCAATAGCGTTTACTCGCTTACAAAAAATCACCAAATTAAGATATTGCAATGCAATAAAAATTAATATTAGCTTATGAATAGAGCTTAATTGAACTATTTACATTATTTTTAAGCACAAACACTAGCTATTTACAATATTCGTAACACTATATATACAATTGGTTCTTGTTAGTTATCCTGTCGACCAAATTACTGTCGCCAAATTCATATATATTAAACGAGCAAGAGATTTTCCCGATTATTCATATATATTAAACGAGCAAGAGATTTTCCTGATTATGAATGATATCGTAAACGACGTGGAAGATTTTCACGAAAATTGTCCCCTGTACTAAATCGAGCACGAAAAAAAGATCTAGCTAGGTTCCGAATACAAGAAAATTCGTTTTTACAGGGTAAAACAAACTCAGCCCTGAAAATGTTTTTTGTTATAAATGGAAAAATACTCAAACGATTTACACGAAACGTGTTGCCTATACTAATTCGAGCACGAGAAATCAATCTAGCTAGGTTTCGAATTCGGGAAAGGTCATTTTGATCTATTAAAAGGAACTCAGCAGTAAGAATGCTGCTATATATCGAAAACGGCACTAACGATTTTCACAAAAATTAATGACTACACTAATTCGAGCACAAGAAATCGATCTAGATAGGTCACTAATTCGAGAAAACTTGTTTTCTGTGTTTAAAACTCGACGTGGTATAAAAAACAAGTCTTGAAACAAAATCGAAAAAGTACAGAAAGTTTTTTGTCCAGATCGACTTTAGCTATCCAGTGCCAAAAAAAGTGGGTGCTTTTCGAACCAAAATGTACCAAAAAAAAAGAAATAAAGGAAAAAAACATTCATAAATATTGAAATGCAAACGAGATATTAAAACAAATATATCCCACAGGACTAAAGTAAGCCAGCGAGTATTTTTGTGTGAGTATAGTATCCTCTTTAACTAACAATTGTGTTTTTAAACGGCCTCGACAAAATTTTAAAAGCGGTAAAAGAATTGAAAAAACTTAGTGATGCATAGTTACATAGATTAGATCAGTCTCTACTGACGTCACAAACATTCACCTGTCGAGAGGGATAATTATGAAAAATATTGTAAATAAATAAATATCCAATATTATTTTTTTTCTGTTTTCCTTAATACATTTTAAAATTTATTTTAATAAAATATTGATAGTTGACACTTGAGTGAATGCAGCTTTTTCGATTTTTTTTTAAAAATTCCAATGCCAACATTCACCCATTTGTTTATTTGGCGTTAGAGTCTGGGTCTGGCGATTACTTTGGCGATAGTTTATTTTATGGAAAATGGTTGACGGGATAATGCGGAAATACCAAAAATAGTTTTTTAAAAACACTCTTTTATAAGCAACCAATGGTCATCTTGAAAATACCGCGGAATTTTTTTAACCGCAATTCATATTTTTTACATAAAATATCTATTACAATGCATTAATTTGGCCTGGGCAAAGACCTCTATTATGAAAAATTCACTTCTTTTTTATACGTTTGCCAGGAAGCTCAAAATAATGAATTTATTTGAAATATATACTTTTTGCTCTGTTTATTTATCAACAAAAGAGAATCAGAAAGAAAAATGAAACATTATTTAAATTATCTTTTTACTCTTTTAAATTTATTTGTCATCGTGTAATCGTAAATTTATTGATATTTAATTATTAATTGATGAAAGCGTATTCTGTATGTTACATTTTTTTTAACAATTTATTTTTTACTTTTAACTCTTTAAAATATTGACTTTTGCCATTTCACTGCGCTTTGGCCTATTTTGGCGAGCATTTTACTGTCACATAATTAAATCCGTTGTTTTTCAACTCCCATACAATTGCACGAGTTACAGAGATATTTGGCGATTTATCACCTGTGACCGCCTAATTGAAAAAGAACAATCAATTTCAAGTGAATGTATCATATATATTATTTCTCCTGTCAACATACCTTTTTTCTGAAAATACGAAACGCAGAATGACGAATGAGATAGCATATGAAAGGATTTTGAAAACGCTTCTGACATAGCACACTTAACATTTCGTTAAAACATGTTTTCAATTAAAAATTGCTGATAATTAAAAATTAAATCGGCATTGTTCTCCTAAATGAAATGAAAGGTTTTCCTCAAAACATTGTTGCCAAAAAAATAAAATACCACATTATATGATGCTCAGCAATTATAATAAAAAACACCGCACGGGTTTATTTTATATTTATGATTAAAAAGCGAAATTTAAATTGAAATGTTTAGATTTATATTTCTATGTCCCATGTTTTTCCCGAAGCGGATGACGTCATCCTCTAATGCAGTTAAAATACGATTGTTAATTTTTTTTTTTTCTGGCGCGTGCCTTTAGCAATCTTGGATCAGTTTTTACTCTAACTTTGATGGAATAAATTAGATGAAATTCTGGATTGACTAACAACTAAATGTTGTTTACAGATATTTTTATCCTTGCTTTTTCTTTAGAAGTTTAAACCTGCGTCTAATAACTATTAAAAAAAAAAGAACTTGCAAAGCAAATTAAAAAAATAAATTTATTTCTATATCGTTAAGCCCGAGAAGGGACAGATATTAAAATTATTTTATTTAGTCAATGCTACAATAATGTTGCGTTTTTATATTAAATCTTGCTCAGTCTATTTAATCTTAAAAAATTAAATTTAAATTTGAAACATGATATTAAAGCAACTTTAAAACATTTCATTTAGAAATCTAAATAAATCTTCAACTTTTTAAATTATTTGAACTTCTCATGTTTCTTGTCTGTTAGAATTTGCTACAATACAAATTTTGCATAATGCATGTAAAACTGAAAAAAAAAAGTTGAAGATTTATTTAGATTTCTAAATGAAATGTTTTAAAGTTGCTTTAATATCATGTTTCAAATTTAAATTTAATTTTTTAAGATTAAATAGACTGAGCAAGATTTAATATAAAAATGCAACATTATTGTAGCATTGACTAAATAAAATAATTTTAATATCTGTCCCTTCTCGGGCTTAACGATATAGAAATAAATTTATTTTTTTAATTTGCTTTGCAAGTTCTTTTTTTTTTAATATCTCAAGTTTTTTAATAACAATTTAATATGAAGCAGATAAGATTCAAACGAGGCAAGTATGTGAAAGACTGCACATATCAAAATCAGTATTGGTAATATGAAATATACAGTTCAAACATTGATTATTCTGTAAACAATTAAAATAATAAAATTAATTTTTAACAAAAAAAATGTATATAACGGACTTTAACGGATTGTTTCTCTTCTTCATAATGATAATAAACGAATCATGTTCATTTTTGCAAATAATTTTATTCCATCGTGTAAAATACATTTGCAACCACTTTGGAAAGAGACACTAGTAAGCGGTGTGTGAAAGCTATTAATAAAATCTTATGTTGTTTTATCACATAAGAAGCATAAAAATAATAATGAGTATATATGAAACAACTGTATTCTGATTTTGTTATAAAATGTGTAGTTATGGAGGATGAAATTTTCAGCAAAATATTTCTTTTTGTAGCTGAATAAATATTTTACCTTATATTGACAATTTCTTAATTTAACATTTCTGTAGAAGCAAAATGTAAACATCTGCAAGATTTTTTACAAAACGTGTACGATCTGTTATTTTCATATCGTCACAAACAGTCCATTTATTGATCTCGTTTTCATTTGAATGCACCGGTTGGTTCCTATTTGAGACCACCATTTGGCGAAATCGTGCCAAATCGTCGATAGTTAGCCAGATGTAGCTCTTTTATTGTTGGAAAGGCTGAGCAATGATATTTTTTGTGATGACGCGTTTGTTACGTATGACGTATTTGTTACGTCATCAAGTGATTCTTTATTCGACGTTTATTTGTATTTTAATGATATTTAATGATTTATAAGTTATTTAAAACATGTTTTTTTTTTTAATACAGTTAAATAACACTTACGCCATTAAATGGTTATGTGATATATGATATTAAAAGAAAAAAAAAGCATTGAAAAAATTTCATCATCTGCTTCGTTATTTAAAGCTTGATTTTTTTTTATGTATGTTAGTGACTACTCTTGTTACTTTAGAACAGTATAAATTAATTGATTGCAGTGTTCATGGAAGTCTCATGTTCACGAAGCGATCATACATGCGGTACAGTGATCGCCGCATTTACAAATTTCGTGTATTTTTGTGATCTCATACAACGAGGTTGCTGTATCCAGTGATGTTTTTGTTCGGTTTCATGTTCGCGAAGCGATCATACGTGCGGTACAGTGATCGCGGAATTAACGAATTTCGTGTATTTCTCGGGGATTCCGATATGACGAGGTTGATGTATCCAGTGATTTTTTTTTCGGTTTGATGTTCGCGAAGCAATCATACGTGCGGTACAGTGATCGCGGCATTAACTAATTTCGTGTATTTTTGAGGATTCCGATACGACAAGGTTGCTGTATCCAGTGATGTTGTTTTTTTCGGTTTCATGTTCGCGAAGCGATCATACGTGCGGTACAGTGATCGCGGCATTAACTAATTTCATAACGTAATATCGAAGAAATGTGTATAAAATGTTGTTTTTTATTGCTCATATCATCTTTTTTATATCTATCTTTTTAAATTTGTCAAATAAAATATTTTATTTCACTCATAAATGCAGTATCTAAAAAAATCAACTGTGTATGGTATAATTTAATAATTCTGTATTTAAATTATCATTCTTTTGTCCAAATTGTTTTGAACGAATAAAATTTTACATTCGTTACATTGTTACTCTCGTATAAATGCAATATATTTTTCAGTGACGTTTTTATTGCTAAATTCATTACTTTTCCTATGTGTAACTATTTAAAAATTAAGAATGGCAACATTTTACCACTTGCTTATTGTGGGTTACAATATGATAAATGTAAGTAAACAATTTAGAAATCGCCAATGTGGCATCATTTTTAAAAAGCGCCAAATGGTGGCTTGAAATAGGACTACGCCGAATGCACCATTGTTATATAATGGCCTGAATCAATGAACTTTCCTTTATGCAAAATAGCAGATTTTGTTTAAAGGTTATATTATTTATTAAAACCTTTTGGTTTGAAAATCCTGTTATAGGGCACGTAATTTTAAAAGTTTTATTCGGACCCATAGAGACATTTGTTGAAGAAAATCTGGCTAGTTGCACAAACAAATATTTTCCACAAGAATTTAATCGAGTTTGACACATTTTAGTTCTGTTTTTGCAATGAACACAGGCAATGTTTTCAGTCTGCCATCGTGTTAGGAGATCATTGAAATCAACTGCATCTTCCCTATTATTAAAGTCATGTGGAAATCTCACAATAAATGCATTAAATGGTTCTGTACTAATACATATATCTCGATAACTTGGGCAATTACCACATTTCTTCCAAAGATCTTGCTTCATTTGAAAAAGATCTATGGCATTGACTTTTTGTTTTTACAAATTTTCCAGTAGGTAATCAAGAAATTCTAACGGGTCTTGATCAGTACCATCATGAAACTTTACATGAAGTGTTTTTCTGACTTCAAGTGTATCTACGGTTTCAATCTGTGGATTTTGCAAAGTAGTGAATATTTGTTTCAAAGCTTTTGTTGTAGGACCAGGATCAATAACTCTTTCCTGAAATTGTTTAACTAATTCTGGGATACAGAAGAGAGTTTGCAACATAGCATTTGCGTAACACAAACGATCTGTATTTGTAAAGCCTTTAAAGACAAAGTAATTTAAATCAGTAATATGGTTTTTATTATTTTTTTCACTAACAATTACTGATATGTCAGATGAAACAACCATTTTACTCTCAGGGTATTTTCTGGAACATACAGCTAATTGTGGCAAATCAGATCTGTATTCCTTTCTAAGACGATTATATTCCTTAATAGCATTTGGTGAGGCATAAACTTTACTTGCATCAAATTTAAGAAGATGTAAACCTTCTAAACTTGTGACTCTGGATAAAGCAACATAAGATATGCCACTTTCAAAAATGTTAGGACCCAAGTTAATCATTACACAATTCAGGCTCATTCCTTGACTTAATTTCACAATTTCCTCGATAATATCGTGAATATTTATTTGATGTATCACTTAACGGTTCAGACAGAGATACTCTTTGTATAGGGTTAGGATACTCTTCAATTGGGCCATTTAAATCAATGAAATGCCGAGAGCAAACATACCAGTCTCTAGTCACCGTTTCTGTATTTGTTATACCACAAACAGAAAGCCATTCGTTACTTTTACTCAAGTTTTTCTGTGGTTTAGGAAAAGGGAAAAACAAAACTCCCAGCATATAGTCTTTGTAAAAGTATCGTGCATCACTCTTGCAACCAGAAAATTTGCATTTTTTCACCATGTTGAATTTTAGTAATCATCGATTAAGAGAGAAATTTAAAAACGCATTTCGTAACATCACAGGATCACTAGATAAGTAAATATCGAACATTCATCCAATTTTGATAAAGACAGTAACATCTAAATTAAAGTCCAAATACTGCTTAAAGTGATAAAAACATAACACGGAATATTTAAAATATCTTTTTAATGTAGATCGTTCACAACTATTGGTGACATCTTCGGATCTTAAAGATAAATACAATATTCTCGCATATTTTTGAAATAGTAAACATATACCACGAGATCGCATGTCCAAGGCTAGCAGGTGCTTAAATTGGCCAAAACTGGGAAACGTGAAAAAATATTATTTGTTTTTATTTTTATTGTTTCTTCAATCTATCGATCATCGCGTGCCAAATTTTAGCTAATTATTTTAAATATTCCGTGTTATGTTTTCATCACTTTAAGCAGTATTTGGACTTTAATTTAAAGACTCCACGTTTACTACATTTAGAGTTTTTTGATTGGAGGATTTATTTTTTACAGAATTAGGTGTTTTGAAGAAAATTTGTGGAAGCGCGTACAAAAAGTCGGAAAAACTCTAGTAAATTAACTCGTTCAATGGGATTTCCTGTGTTAAATTAACATTAGGATGTCACACTGGAAATAAATAAGCCTTGCGCTACCGCGCAAGGCTTAATTACATATTGATAAAAAATGGTACTTCTCTTTTATCCCGTCGACCACTTTTCATAACAAAAAACTATCGCCAAATAAACGGGAGAACGTTGCCATTGGAATATCAAAATAAATAAATAAAATGTAAGAATTTAAGGACACAATTGCTATTTTAATTAATGAAATAACTAATAAACCAGTAAAACATAATGAAAAATACACGCAAATGTCGAATTAAAAACCACTTGATGATTTAACAAACACGTATAATGCTTCTGACATCAAGTAAATGGGACTGCATTTTTGGCGTTTAATCTTACAATTTGGCGATAGTTTTTTGTTATGAAAAGTGGTCGACAGCATAATAGAGAAGTACCTAAAAAATATTAGATTTCAGTGCGAAATCCTCGCACGGGCCCTCTGGTTAATTTATAATTAAGTTGTAAAAATATTAAAATGTATTGTCATCGGCAAAACACTTTTCAACATAATTTATATAATTCTTGCCTATCAGGAATTGTGTTAAAAATCGATTGGAAAATTCCATGAATAAAAAAAAGTAATTAAAATAAGCTAGCAAAAAAAAAAAAAAAAAAAAAAAAAAAAAAAAAAAAAAAAAAAAAACCTCACAATTGAATCCATTTGGACATTACACTGTTAACTAGTTATTTTAAAAACACAAATTGCACAAATTGTGCCTATTAGTTGCTAAAATCAGTGTAAAAATTGTCACACTATTTGTCACACACCAACAATTTTTACACTGATTTTTGCAACTAATAGGCACAATTTGTGCAATTTGTGTTTTTAAAATAAAAAAATACCTGTTGAAAAAAATTACCGAGCGAGGATTGGTCTACTAGGTACTTGTAAGATTAAATGCCAATAATGGTTGATCGAAAATGTCACATTCACTTGACAACACGTGTTTACGTCATCAAGTTATTTTTATTTCGACGTTTTATTTATATTTTTATTAATGTTATACTAATTTATTTGTTTTTTCGTTATTTAAAATAAAAATTATGTCAATTTGTATAATTTGGTGAGTGAGCAGGAAAAAAAGAAAATTACGTCATAAAAATCGGGTTTACACATGAATATTAAAAATAAAAAAGATGAATTAAATGAAAAAGCATTGTAACCAGTTAAATGAAAAAGCATTATAACCTGATTACAGAAGAAAGTCGCCGTTCGTGATATCACCATCATCTTTTTAAAACAGGATACATTACCAGGTTTTAAGAGGCTGTGAAATCAGAACGGGGGTTGGTGAGCGTAGCGAGCAAGGGGCAGAGCCCCCTAGTACCGTAAAAAAATCATTGTTCTAGCAGTAGATTCTTAATATATTGCAATATAAATTAAATATGTTCTTCGGTGTCCGAGAATATTTGCTAAATTTGAAAAACTTCGCTTAAACTTTATGCGCGCTACCTGGGTCGAGGCTAAAATTCGTCTGCCCGCGGTTGTTTGCGGCTGCGCATACTGCTATAGGGAAGTTACAATCAATCAACTGATGACCTTTTCATCCGCCAATCACAACTGCTTGGTTGACCTCCAACCGCGCTCGCAATTTTCTCGGCGACCAATCACAACTTTCCAATTGCTGTTTGACCTCCAATGGACGATTTGTGACGTCATTTGAAACTACCCTATTCTGGCCGTACAGTGGCTAGAATAACTGTTTAAAATATCTCCAGCTCCGGGTGTGATGCCACATGCATAAAGTCCATTGAGAAAGAGTTGTTTTGCAAACATGTAGCATTAGAACGACGTACATCAATAATAATAATAATAATAAAAGTTTCGGTACAACCCTCGTATTACATGTAAAATATATTTTTTTAATATTGAAATTTTTTCATTTGCATTCAAATGAACCTCAAGGGCTTCAAAGGACCACACACAAATTATATGGGAAAATGGCACCAGTGCAATTGGCGTAATTTTGATAAGTTTTAGTTCATGCAATGCTGTTCAAATGTCTCAGTAGGCAAAACCCTAAAAAATGGCTAGATTTGATGCTAAGACCATCGAAATATCTTAATTCATACTATGATTCACTCTAATGAAATAGATACACTACAGTTTGTAAATGTTTTTTTTTATGCGGTTAATGTTGATGACAATTGACTCATGATCAATTACAGTGATTGATGACCAGTAATCGTAAAACACAAACACTTATTATTTAACTGATGATCAATTAATTTTGAACAATGACTATTTACTTACTCGTAGTCAATGCTCAGTGACCAATAACTAATGACTCATGTTAAATGACCATTAACCATGACCAATTAACAGATGTGCATGACCACATTCAACTATTTTCTTAAAAATAAAAATAAATAAAACTGTGTAAAAACAATTACAAACTTTACTGTATCTATTTCATTATCGAACATCATAAAATAAATTAAGATCTTTCGACGGTCCGTAGCAAGACCTCCTTATCATAGTATCAGACCTCTCAATCAGCAAGTTTCCTTTGACCGCTATACTTGTCCTGCTACTAGCGCCATCAATCGTCAGTAATAGTATTTACGACACGAAATAACACAAAATTTTTCCACAGCTCCATTTGTTCTATGCATTTGCTTATGAACTAGTAGTTTGCCTACCACTAAAATTTTATAGTAAATTTTATCTTATTAAATTGACAATATCGTGTGATTACATGACGAAAAAAATTCTATTAAATTTCAGTGGTAAGAAAAAAGCGTAAAAGTTAGGCAGCTATGCGGTAGCAGACCAGCTAGATTTTTCTATAGATTTTTCTATTATCTTTTGGGATACCAGTTTTTTCGTAGAGAGAATTTTGTTTTGTTTGATCGGAGAATTCTGGGATTTAAAAGAACAACATTTTCTCTAAAAATATACTGGTGTTCAAAAAGCCCGAAACATGGCAACTGTGCGGTAGTATCCGCCAGGCGGCGATACTTTCCGGAGAAAGTCAATGAATAAGTTGGCAATTACCGCGGACATTTTCTCCCATAGACTTTCTCCGGATTGTCAAGTCTGATCTATGATAAGGGAGTCTTGGTCCGTAGCATCAAAATTAGCCAGTTTTCAGGATTGTGCCCATTGAGACATTTTATCACCATAGATTTGAACTACTATATGTAATTTACCCAAATTCATCGGGGCCACTTTCCCATATAATTTGTGCGTGGTCCTTTGAGCCTTGTAAGGAAACATCATCAAATATTTATTTTTTTCCCAATTCTCTGGCTAATTTAGACTCTTCATACAAAAGAAGCTTTTTTCAGTTACTGAAGAGCTTGTTGGAATTATTAGGATAATTTTAACAAGCTTCGAACACAGTTTCTAACACAGAAATTTTACTCAAATTTAAAAAAAATATGTATATTTCACACCAGAATTTTTATTATACACTACTTATGTTATTTATTTAACTTGTTTAAAAATAATGATTTAACAGGAAAAAAAAAAAAAAACATGCAATTTTTACGATAAAAGGAGAAAAAAATAGTTTTAAAACCTTACATCTACAATTTCGAACCTTTCTTCTCTTTTAGTTCTTACTTATAATTACAGTGCCTAGAATAAATAGTGTGCCGTCCGTTGATTACCAACGCTTTTTTCTTTGGCCTTGAAAGGAAGGATGCCACAAGATGGCGCTCATGTTATCACCGACTGGGAATTTTGAAAGCTTTTACGCCGTGACAGTGAGGCATATTGTAAACAAACGCGAGTTCTTCCCATAAAGTTATAATTATGTCTGTTTAAGACACAAAATATGAGTGAAAAAACTAAGAAGAAATATCAGCAAAGGTATTGTTTTGTGCCTGGATTGTCGTACGGGATATTCTGTAGCTAAGAATAGCCCTAAATAGTGCTCTCATAAAGAAAATTATAAAATTTTTTGTCATAACTCGATTGCACTTTTATGTAAAACAAATAAATAAAAATCGCCCAGCAAAAAGACAAAAAGCTAAATGCTTAAAGATGCGACGCATGCAGTAAGTGCATATCAACTTTTCCCATAGTTATATTGCTTGGCCCATTTTTAATAATATTGTTTTTTTTCATGCAAAACACGCAGAAATTGATTTTAAAATAACCATATATGTTTACACAACTTTGGATGTACAATCAATCTGTACTTTGTTTTGAATTGGGAATATATGTAATTTTTAAACCTATGTTGCTTTTGCGTACATAATACAAAGAGGTAAAAGAATTTTTTTTATAATTTTTTTAATAATTTTTTTTATCAACAGTTGTTGATATTTGTATATATGCCACCCTTTGAATTTATTTTTGAAATTATTTGCTTTCATACATAATTCATAAAGAAAAAAAATGTTTATAATTTTTCTTAAGAATTTTAATATGTGATTCCCAGTGTGAGAAAGATTTGTTTAACAAATGGGCTTTTGTTTTGAAAATAACACAAAGTAAATATTGCTATTGGGAGTTTATTTTTAAATATTCATTGTATGTTTGCACAGTTTTAGAAGGAGTGAATAGTTGTTAATATTTGTAAATAAAGCTAAAGCAAATTTAACATTTGCATTTATTTACTTTTCATACATAATTTTCATTTTAAAAATGTGTCTCTGTTCAAAAATAACAGTTTGTAAATAATATATTTATTATTGAAATATTTCAGACATGTTTTCATCTAAATATCAATTCCTATAGTTAAATGTCTTCTTATATAATATCAAAATAAGTATCTAAAAAGCATTAATTTATCCGATTACTAGATCTGTTTTCGGAAATTTTCAGTCTGTAGTGCAGTCAGCGCCATCTATTGGAGGCTTACTTTCGCGTGCATTTTTTTAGCATCGAACGGCACACTATTTATTCTAGGCACTGTACTTATAATGTTAGGTTAGAGATAGGATTTCAGAAAAAAAGAATTGTAAGAAAATAATAAATAAATTAGTTAAAAACTAATTAAAAAAAATAAATGATAGTCTATCATTTTGTTAAAAAGGCAAAATAGTAATAATAATAATAATCGGTCAAGGTCTAAACAATTATATCTATACTAGCAAACCCGGCAGCATGTGGTGGTTGTCGTTATGTGCCAAGTAATTATAGTTGTGTGTCTGCTATTACGAGGTGGAAATTATACTGTTGCTGATAATTTAATTATTTCTATAATTAAGTCACGTTCTGGTGACATATCCTTATTGTATCGATATGAAAGGAACTTGAGCAATAAAAGAATATAGTTAAATATTTTAATTAAAAGAAAAGAAAATATTTACTGAACTCATTTACAGTCTTAGGGGAAAAAAATCTCGGTTTTACGTCACACAAAAAAAAAGAAATGCAAAACCCCTTGCCCCCTCCCCCCCGAAAAAAATCACAGCCACCCCTTTGCAAAAAACACATACAATGTAGTTTATTTGTAAACTTCATCTACCACCAAATCCTTCAGTATTTTTAACACTTTCCAAGATAGTTGAAAAGTGTTTATGAATTCGGTTTGTCTGTCTGTCCGTGTTCTAACTTGCGTAAATATATCGCGATAGTCATGGAATTGATATATGTTATTCAGGTTTACTATAGCATGTTCGGCATTGAAAATGAAGTGCGTAGCACTTATACTTTTTTTACAGGGGCTCTCAAAAGAATGACGTTACATTATGGTCTACGGGGGGAAATCCTTTGCAGTGCATTTAAATGATGTGACACTATTTCAAATATATTGAAATTGGTATACATCACTGAAATACACTATAAGATGCTTACTATCGAACATGATACGTCTAGAACTTCTAATTAGTTTACAGGGAAACTAAAAAGAATTCCATTACATTATGGCTTAATGTGAAAAATCGTTTGCGGCGCATTTTAATCATGTTACACTATTACTATTACAAACATAATTTCTGAGATGCACTAAGACATGCTTTCTGTGGAATATGGAGTGTTTTTCTTTCATATACAGTGCCACACAAAAGTATTCTTTTACATAATGGTCTACAGGGGAAAATTGTTTGCAGCATATTTTAATTATGTTACGACATTTCAAATATAATGAAATTGATATACATTATTGAGGTTTACTAAAAGATACTTGTTATGTGCATAACATTTATCGTTCATTTACAGAGACACACAAAACACTTCGGTTACATTACTGTGTCCAAAGTATTGTTTATAAGCCATAATTGAAAGTGGGATTTTAGTAAGGTATGCGTTTAACTAAATTTCTGAATGTTATGAGGTATGTATAAATGCTACAAATCATACACATGGCTACACAAAATTCGTAAGCATTACGGTGCATCAGCGTAAATTGATTAAAATGAGTTTTTAATCGCTGTCAGCTGTTTTTAATCGCAGTTTTTAATCGAATCAGCGTTTATTTTATTTAATAAAATAAAATAAAATAAACAAAACATTGACACAATTACCAATTTGAATAATTGTGTCAAAATTAATCAATTGTGTTGTGACTATAAATTCTATAGGTCATATACAGTACTGCATAAAAAACAGTTGCACTTATTACCACCTATAGGAGCGAATTGTTTAAAACATCTTTTCAACTACGCATTTTCCGGCTGAGCTATATATTAGTACACTAAGAGATGTTTTAGAATATAAATACATATACAGAGCTGCACAACATAAATTGGATACATTGTTTTTTATGAAAAGTGATTGTCGGAAGTGCGCTTTTAATTATGTTATGCGTTTTATAGCTGAATTAAATTGTTAGATACTGTGTAGTGTGTATAAAATTTTGTAGATCATATACAGGGTTACAAAAAACAATATAAATCCATGGACGGAAATTGATGAAAGTGATTTTTCAACTCGGGTATTCATTTTATAGACAAATTAAATTTTAGCATACTGTGTGGCGTGTAAAACAACTATAGAACATATGCAAGGGCCACAAAATAAATAAAATACCTTACCGACTAGGGGCAGTAATTGTTGGAAATAGATCTTCAACTATCGTATGCGTTTTTTTTTCTTTCACTGTATCAAAAGATGAAGTTGTGTTAATATATTCTGGGACTGTTGGAAAGTGTTTCATAATGTATGCGTAATGCATGTTTTGTCTTTCTTGTTAAATATTAGCTTTAAGCCACTCTCTATGCAAAATTTATTAAAACAAAGCATTCTCACAAAGTCATATATCTATATTTTTCATTGTGTGTTAAAATTGCTCCATAAAAAGTTTTAAAGTTGTAACATTTTATTTTCATATTTTTCTAGTAGATAAAATTAATTGTACATATTCGAAGATCTGACTGGTCTTTTCCTGATCTACTAAAGCATCAACTGCGTCCCACCATTTGGGAAGAGGTGGAAGGACAAGAGTCAGCTGGATGGGGAGGCCTACCAAATGGCTTAAGCACTCACAAGCTCCATCCAGAAGAGCTGGTCTCTTAATTTTGATCCAATTCCAGATGAGAGACCTGCACCTGGATTGGTACCCGCAGAGGTAACGCTTATTCTAAACTTGGAGGACATTGGAGCCACGAACAGATTTTACGTGCACCAGCTCTCATTAACGTACACGGTCCCACAGTAGCCGCAGCCGAGAGAGGTTGTAATCCTACCAAGAAATGACCACTGTCGATGCTGCTTCCCTTTCGGTGATCTTACGTGGACCGAGCTTATTCGTCTTCACCACTACGGGACAAAAATGAGCTGGAAGGACAAGACTAATCTGCTGAAAAGACATCAACTGTTCGATCCCCCAGCTAACTATAGCAAACTTTACACTGAAACCTGCTGGCCAATGAGAGGGGTAAGGCCGAGAGAGAAAAAAATAATCGCGGATATGTAGCACTAAACTAGAGGAGTATTAGGATCTTGTAATATCCTGAATAAAATTAATGCTGCAGGTTTTTCCTCTAAATTCCTCAATCGAGAAGAGAAATTCTCTTAACCGAAGACCTTTCTGCTCTGTTTAGGAGAGAAAGTTTACGACGTTCTATCCGAAGTACAAAGTGGGGTTTTTATACAAGAAATTGAATAAATCACGATAATAACAGAAGTGCATGTATTTCAATTATTTTTTCTGTATTGAAAAAAAAATATATATTTAAAACTAATACTGGAAAAATATAGCAAGACATATAATTAAAAAATAAAAATAATATATTTTCTCAACCTTCTCCAAGTATTTCGTATATCGTGCTACCTAACTGCACTTTTCAGGCAGTTAGAAAGATACGAAATTACAAAACAGAACGCGTATTTCTACGCGTGGGTAGCGTGTAAAATTAAATTAATGCGGGAAATGATATCTTAACTTATTTTATAAAGAAACATGCTGCCTTATTTGTATGAAAAAATATTTCATTTAAATTGCTCTTCGCAGACGCAGCATGCTCCGTTGAAATTATGTTGTTTAATTTCTGCTTGAACACTAATGCTTTCATGTTGAGAAAATGATAATTTAAAAAATGCAGCAAACTAAAATTAGACTATGATCTTTAATAATTAAAGAATTTTTTGTAAGGTGACTTCTGGATTATATTTCTTACGCATAATAATACTGAATTATAGTGACTATAAATACTATAAACCGATGGGTCCCAAACTTTCTTGTTACGCGACTCACTTTAAAGTGTGAAAATTTTCGGCTACCCGCCTAATAAGTAAATATATAATATAGACTCTTTTACACAACCTAGCTCTATCCCACGGAAAAGGCGAATGTTCTTGCAAAGTAGACACACAGGAGCAGCTATAGGTATTCCTAATGCGAATGATCACAAAACAAAATCCGCTTTTACTATGTAAGATTTTTTTATTATCAATGAATGCGTTAATAATAAATGCAATTTAAATGTGACTGCGTTACTTGGCATTATTTTGCATCAACTGAGAGTCTATATATCGGAGCTGAAACTTGTTAATTTTAGCATCAAGCCGTACTACAAAGTTTCTACAAAGTTTCACAAAGTTTAATAAAACACTGTCTTCTCAGGAAGATATTTATTTGTATTATTTCCTTGAAAGTTGTAGCATGTTACAGATATGGAAAATATTCACAGGACTTGCGCTGTGTCTACTTTGGGAACCACTATTTGTGAATAGTATTCTTCGACTTTTTTAATCACAGAATTTCTGTTATTAAATGAGGCAAATATTACTATTCAAAAATAGTGGTATTCAGAAGTAGGAACATTCATAGCATTGTGCATATTTTCCACCGCTGCATATTGTGTTCGTTAAATTTCTGCGTATCATCTGTTTTTAGAGATTTGTCTGATCGTTTCTCATAGTTTCGGAACCGCTGTTCTAATATGTGCATAACATATTAGAACAAATGTGTTATTTGTGTTAGTCTGTACATGTTAAAGAAAATTTTCTCATATTATAATACGAGCAAATCTTGTATCTATGTGTGTATGTATGTATATATCACATTTTATCTAAAAAACGGCTCTAACGATTTTGACTACATTTTGTATGTTACCAATTTGGGTTACATTTCGCCAAATTTGTCGAGATGTTCGCGACATTTGCGAGATTTGGTGGGAAAAGCGATTTTCAAGATTACCAATACCAAAACACAGGCTTGGTGCCAAATGAAAGAATGTGTAAAGTTTACGAGTTTTTGCCAAAGTTTGGCGACATTTGGCGAAAAAATGGCCTTTAGAATCTGAAGGAATTTTCTAGAAATTTGCAATAGGACCCCATATACATGATTCAACCAATCAGAGTCCATAGAACGTTCTCAAAAACAGAATTCAACCAATCAGAGTACATAGAACTGATTTGGCAAAACAATTGGCTTTCAGAATCTGAAGGAATTTTCTAGAAATTCTCAATAGCAGCCGAGATACATGTTTCAACCAATCAAAGTCCATAGAACGTGCTCAAAAACAGAATTCAACCAATCAGGGTACATAGAACAGATTTTTGTATGTTGCACAGAGAATTTGTTGTTACATCGAGTTGACACAAAGCTAATTTTAAACGAGCATTGCTCGATCTTCCCAGCTCGTTTGTTATAACAAAAATAAAAACATATTTTATTGTAATGACCACGATTTTTTTGCGTGCCAGAGAAATGGTCCTACGTGTCACCCCGGGTACTTGTGCCGTAGGTTTGCCACTCCTGACCTATAAAACTAGTTCATTTTAGATCATTCAATCTATACGTTCCCCGACAATTATATCATATCTGAGGCTGTAAGAAACAGAAGTTAATACTCACCTTTTCTCTGGAAGAATTATTTAAAATAATAGTTAAGAGGGGGGGGGGAGGGTATTAGTTTTCGAAAATAAAACAAGAATGCAAAATCCTTCATCGCGGTGTAGATTATGAAACACTTTCCAACATTATAGGAATACTGTTAAAAAATTTCATTTTTGTTCATAAAAAAATAAGATATCTAAATAAATATTTTTTTAAAAATCACAACGCAATAAAATACATTTTCAGCAATTGCTGCTCGTAGACGGTAATGTATGCGAATTCTTTCGTGCAACTGTGTGTATGATCTACATACCTTGTAATACACTAAAAATTAGTTAAGTTTTTAAACGTATATTACAGCTGAAAACGTACATCCAACAGTTATGGCTCCTAGTCGGCCCTGTAACAGAATTCTTTTGAGTTTCTTTATAAATAAACGATTACTTCTACGTACTCTATAATCCATAGAAAATATGCTGTAGTGCACCTAAGTAATGTATATCAATTTCATTGAAATGGCGTAACATCATTAGAATACGCGCTGCAAACTTTGACGCCTAGCTTTCTTGTGCACCACATACTTTGGACAATAGTTCGGCGCCACTCTGTCTTGGAGACAAGTGTCTGGTACTGTATTGTTACTCAAGAATATTTTATAATTACATTGTTTATCCCCCTATAGATAATAATTCGATGGAATACTTTTGTGTGTACCTGTAAACGAATTATAATTGCTACTTATACTCTAAACTTTATGTAACGTATATTATTGCCATCCACTTCAGTGATGCATGTCAATTTCTTTATGTTTGAAATAGTGTAACATTATTAAAATTCACTGAAAACAATTTTTCACCATTGATCCTCACAGAATACTTGTGAGCAGGGGTGTAAAGACTGATCGTCAATGGGCCAATTCTCACCATTGTTATTAGTATTCTCCATCTAAATTTTATTAGTATACTTCGCCTAAATTTTATTAGTATTCTTCTTAGGCAAAGAATACTAAAACTTAAGTGGTGGGAATCGGTCCATTGGCGCCTAGATTTTTACACCCCTGTTTACGAGTGTCCCTGTAAACGAATTAGAATTGCTACTTATTTTATAGAAAACATGTTGTCGTCAGGGCCTGATTACCGACGGGGCACACTACCACCAGTAAAATTTAATAGAAATTTTCGTCTTATTGAAATGGCCTATTCATGCAAAATTAGTGTCATGAATAAGACAAAAAAATTTATTATTTTTTACTGGTGGAAGTGTGCCCCGTTGGTAATCAGGCACTGTTGTCGTCCACTCCAGTGACGCATGTAAATTTTATTAAGTTTGAAATAGTGTAACATTATTACAATGCACTGAAAACGGTTTTTCCTCATTGATTGTAAAATAACGGAATAACTTTTGAGTGTCTCTCTAAACTAACTATAAATGGTACATACTTAATTTTGAATACTGAACATGCCATGGTAAACCTTAATAATACAGATAAATTGCATGACAATACGAGTATATTTAGGTGAGTTCGAGCACGGCCAGACAAACCGAATTCATAAACACTTTTCAGTTATGTTTGGAAAGTATTAAAAAACAGGTCGTAATCACATCGTAACGCAATAAATCGCATTAAAAATCGCCAAAACTAAACAAATTCGTAGAGGACGAAATTTACTATAATGAGCTAAACGATTGAAACCCGAATCCTTTTACAAAAGCCAAAAAAAAACGTGAAGAACTTAAAAAATTGCATGCAAATATTCGTGAGAAATTAAAAAAATCACTGTACGAATTCCGAATAAATACTTTTGAAAAGATGACAAAATATTTTATATTGGGCTAAAAGATTGAAACTGAATTATTTTTTCTACATAGGAAAAATCGTCACGAAACATGAAAAATCGCAAAGGGTAAAATTTTCTATATTGGGCTAAAAGCTCGAAACTGGATTCCTTTTACGAATGTCAAAACATCGCCGCAAAATACGAAAAAATTAAAAATCGCATAAAAAATTTGCTAAAAATTCATAAATCGCTGCATGAACTCTGAATAAACTTTACTGAAATGAGGGCAAAATTTACTATATTGGGCTAAAAGCCCCCGCCCGTTGGAAACCTATGCTCTAACTCGTGTAAATATAATCAGATTGACATGAAATTTGTATACACTTTTGAGATTTACTATGGCATGTTCGGTATTGAAAATAAAGTGTGTAACATTTACGGTTCGTTTACAGGCAGAGTCAAAAGAATTCTGTTACATTACAATCTATGAGGAAAAACCGTTTGTGGTGTATTTTAATATTACACTATTTTAACCCTTTATATCCTGAATTAATTTTCCAGCTACTTTTTAGATTCTCAGAATCCTCGATTATTCCCACCAGTTATTATTTTTTTTGTTTGTAAAGTTTTCCTTATATAATCATAGCATTTTTGCGATTCAATCAGGTGAAAATTTTTCATTTGAAAAACCGGTGGTACCAGATTAAAAATTCTGTAAAAGACGCACGTCACGAAGGACTTAAAGTGGTACTTATAAATACCGTCAGGATAAAAAGGGTTAAACCTATTGAAATTTTTATATATCACTGAGGTGACTAAAGTAGCTATAACAGGCATGACGTACTACTCGTTTACCGCCGCGGGCCAAATTAACCCTTCTTTGCATGAGTTTTTCTTTTACAATTGTGTTTTTTTATACATATATTAAATATTAGACACCAGAAATTTTAAGATAGATTTTTAAGTTTGTTCAGCAACTTAGTTCACGGAAATTTACTGGATTAATATTTCTATATAAATATAGTGGTGGCGTAAAAGTTGATTTATTTAACTTTTAAGTTAAATAAAAAGTGATGGAAATTTACATCACTATGCAATTAAGGGTTAAGCATGATATACAATAACGCGGGCCACATAAAAAAAAGTAGATACTAATATTATTACCATTGCACAGAATAGAATTTGTACACACAAAATACAGCCATGTTAAAACAATATTCGCGTAGAGTTACAAAGTTAATATTATTCATAGTTTATTTTATTTTCGAAAAAATACCAGACAATACTTTTAGCAACCAAATCAATAAAATTTAATTGAATTTTATAAATTGTATTTGTTTTAAAAATTGATTGTGCATGCTGGTCTGTTAATCTTTATCTAGGAAAGGCTAATCTGTCAATCTTCCGGATTTTTTTTTTCAAGTAAAAAAAACAAAACAAAACATTTCGAATCAGAAAATTTATTTAATAAATTGTTTCTTGTACCTTGCGCAACTTATTTAATTTCATTTATTACATACATTATCTGGTTTAAATTATGTTTATTTGACTTGAAAAATAACAAAAGTTTGGCAGCTGCGCAAAGAAGTCGTACAAAAGTGCGCTACCGAACATATCTAAAATATGCCTAATTACACACTGTAATTTAAAAAACAGGACGATTGATAAATACTTACGGAAATTTGGAAGCCCTGTATCCATATATTTTCAATCTAATATGGAATAGTACTAAATTTTGTTTAACTGCAGTAATAAATTCTAAACAACAATTTTAACATCAATCATTAGAGGTAAAGTAAATATATATAGATTAAACTGATTTTAATATTTCTTGAAATTGAAAAATAATCTGTGAATTAATATTTGAATTAATTTTTATTATATTCTAAAAATTGCCACTCCGATGATTTTTGTAATAATGCCTGGCAACATTTTAAATAAAATACAGTTTCTTTTTGAAAATTGTTTTATCAAAGTAGTAAATTCTATTGGAAATTGCTAGTACTATCAAATAATTTGATACCATTGTGAAATTTTCTCTGAGGTTGAAGTTTACTCCGGTGCTTTTATTTTCAAATGAAAACAAGTACTTTGTCCATTGGTGGTTTTTTAATAATACACATTCATGATTTGTCCATTTAAAATGAAAATGGTAAACTTGTTTAACAGTTCGAAATTAACACTGAAAATTTATGACGGAAAGCCGTCAAATTTCTGTATAAAAAGGTAGATCTATTTGTCTTCGCTAACTCTTATTTCTAACGCATTTTCTAGATTGACGATGATTAAGCATGTGCGTACGGATATAAGTTTATAAGTTTCATAAGCTTTTAAGAACTTACTGGCTTTTATAAATCTATCCAGCTATATAATACTTTCTAGCTATGGTATTTATGCTTATAGCATTTTCAAACTTTATTATCTATTCTGGACACT
Source organism: Maratus michaelseni (assembly GCA_963931845.1). Taxonomy (NCBI): domain Eukaryota; kingdom Metazoa; phylum Arthropoda; class Arachnida; order Araneae; family Salticidae; genus Maratus; species Maratus michaelseni. The sequence goes on along the minus strand of OZ007598.1, from coordinate 104,495,265 downwards.
CTTTCTTTCGTAGTGAATCATTTTGACTCGCGGGATATTTAGTTAATAAAGATAATAATTAGCTTTATAAGGCAAATGTATTTTCTTTAATAGGCTTGGTGAAAGCATTCTCTTTTAAGAAGTATACATCTTAATTCTGACAGTTTATATTTCTGATGTTTGGCCAGATTTTTATGAGTCTTCTTTACACTTTGCCCTGTAGCATCTTACATCCTTTCCAAATTCCGATAATGTTTACATATCAAACATAAAATTTCAGTTTTCCTTTTAATATAAAGATATTGTAAATCACCTTTTAAAAGAATCTTGCGATGTTCATCTTCAGTTAATCATATTTATTCATACTGGCAGAGAGCTTTAACATTAAAAAAAAAAAAAAAAAAAAAAAAAAAAAATCCCGAGTACGTCATTATAAGTGTGTTCTTGAAAAGTGTATTTTCAGCATGCATGTTTGAAGAGCAGAATTAAACATAGGTTAAATGCCAAAGGCTTGGCGGGCCACAGAGAAGATGTCGGCCATGTTGGACATGCCTGCGCTATAACTACAGGGTTATAACTACAAGGCGCTTACTGTAGAATATGGTGTGCATAGAAATTAGCGTTCATTTACAGGGCCACACAAAAGGAATTGGCTGTAATAGGTACTGCCTATGAGCAATAATTGCTGGAAGTGCGTTTTCGTGTTGTGGTATGTGTTTTTAAATGTAACTATTTTTTTAATATTACTTGGTGTATATAAATTCTATAGATCATAACAGGGCTGCACAAAAGTTCTCAAGTAACATTTCAGTTTATTGACAGAAATTGCTGAATGGGAATTTTGAACTGTGCTATGCGTTTAACTGAGTTAACTTTTAGTGTACTATTTAGCATTACATACAAATCTATTCATCATGCACAGGGCTGCACGAAAAAATTAGGATATTTTTCCGACTATTGATTGCAATTTCAGAAATTGGGCTTTCAAATGCGTTATGCGTTTTTCAAATTATTTATTTAGACATCATCTTTCACCTTAATAAACTGTGATGGTTTTTTTACAATATTCTGAATGTGTTTGAGATGTTTCATAATCTATGCTGGACGCATGATGTTTCCTTGTTGTTGTAAATATATTTGCTATAACTTTTTGTTTTGAATAATTAATTGTTATAAGAGTTTTATAGTTTGTACAAAATAATTATTTAAGTTTATACAGTAATAATTCAATAGAAATATGAAAAGTTTAGCGTGGAGCTATTATTTTTCAATGCACTGTAAAAGTTTGATAACGGATTCTTTGTTGAATCCCCCTTTTTAACACTTTCCAAGATAGTTTAAAAAAAGGTTTGTCTGTCTGTGTTCTAACTCGCGAAAAATAATCTTGGATTGTCATGCAATTGATATATGTTATTGAAGTTTACTATGGCATGTTCGATATTGAAAATGAAGTGTGTAGTGTAGCACTTATAGCTCCGCTACAGGGTCACTCGAAAGAATTCCTTTACATTACAGTCTATGGGGAAAAATCATTTGTGGTTGTTACACTATTTCAAATATATTCAAATTGATATGTATATATCACTGAGGCGCACTACATGAGGCTTACTATAGAATAAGGTGTGTATAGCACTTATAGTTCCTTTACAAGGACATTCAAAAGAAATCCTACATTACGGTCTATGGGGAAAAATCGTTGGCGGTTTATTTTAATAATGTTTCACTATTTCAGACATATTGAAATTGATATATATCACTGAGGTGTATTACAAGAAAGAGGCTTACTACAGAATATTATGTATATAGCATTCATCGTTCATTTACAAGGACACACAAAAGAATTCGGTTAAAGTACAGTACTGTCTGTTAGCAATAATTGCTGGAAGTGTGTTTTCAGTTGCGGAACGCGTTTTTAAATTTAAATAATTTGTTGCCTATTACATGGTGTGCATAAATACTATAGTTCATATACAGGACAGCACAAAATATCTCTAGTACATTTCCGTTTATTCGAGGAAATCCCAGAAGGAGAATTTTAAACTGTGCTATGCGTTTCCAAACTGAACTAAAATTTAGCATTCTGTGTAGTACATATACAAATCTATACATCATATACAGGGCTGCACAAAAGATATTTTTTCGAATATCGTTGGTAATTCCTGAAATTGGGTTTTTAAATGTGTTATGCGTTTTCTAAATTACTTAGACATCATCTTTCACCTTATAAAACGGTAAATATTTGTAAAAGTGTTTTGGAAGTTTTAGAAAGTGTTACATAATGTTTGCTTGAAGCATGAATTTTCGTTCTTGTTTGTTATAGATCTGATTTTATTTTAAAATGTTAAAATTTCTGAAGGGTTCATTTTGGAGATGAAAAGTTTTGTGAAAGGTCCTTTTTATGGCCAAAAATGAAGAGTGCTGTTTTATGATGAAACAGATTGTGAATGGTCCCTGTTGAGTGTAGTGAACATCAATGTGCTCGATTTAATTCTTAGAAAACGTCATACCCTATACTGAGAAAAGAACAGGTTCAAAACTGTTTTCATTGTTAAGTTTAGCAGATAGAAGACACAGCATGCACTTCGTAAGAGGTAAAAATCTTAATGCGAAATAAAACTAATTGATAAACGAATGGTAAATACTTAAACATTATGCAAAACCATGCTAAATATTTTACTATTTGTTATTAAATTTATATATATATATATATAACTTTTATATAAATTTAAAAGGTCGCGAGGCCATTTTAGGCGCGAGGCGGCAGTTGTCATATATTCCTAAGCAGGGCTCTCTTAAGACTTAGAAGTAGGGGAAGCCCGACGTCACACAGGGGGGGCCCCTTTTACTCTGCCAATTTGAAATTTTCGAAATTTTTGAATACTTCAACAATTTGAAATTTTACCATCAAAATTTCAAGTAAACAACACTTTTAATATTAAACTAAAACTAACTACCTATATACATATAAAAATATTTTATTATATACATAATTATACATAACAAATTAATTTTGTAAATGAATTTACAAATATGGAACAGGTACGAATATTTGAACTTCAAAATATATTTTACTAGCAGACTACGCCCGCTGTGCTGGTCGGTTTCTCCAAAAGAACCTTGAATCAAACGAAATATATCGGTGAATTTAACCTTGTATTTTAAAGTAATCTGTACCTTTACCTAGATATCCTATAATAACATAAAAACGGATACTTATTTCACTAAGTTATGTTTTTTTAATACGGTTTATTATTACGTTTACAATTTATTACCTACCGTTTTCCATTGATTTATATGTTTTGTAGCTACATTTTTTAATAACGTGAATTAACCTATATTATTCACAACTAAAAAGAAATGGCGCATCTAGTATTTGTCGTGAATTAAATAAAAATCATGCACTCGTGACATCATAATTCACTTTTATATTTTAACAGAATAATACGGTTACTATAATTTGTGACTCGTGCTGACATATTGCTGTTATTATTATTTTTTACGCGTGAAGTTTTCGCCATGGTATGCATTGTGAAATTTGGTCATTTTTGAAATTCAATATTTGAAAAATGGCATAATCAGTGGATTTGAAATTTATATCAAGTAAAATACAATTTTTTACCTTTCTAACGCAGTTTGTCTAACAATTTTCTGACAAATACTTTTCGAGCAATTAATTTTTTCAGTAACTTCAAATGTTTCATTTTCTGAGATTAATCTGTGGCAACGATCCCAGTCGTCAGCAACACATACCTTTTTATTAAAGAGGATGCTTTACAAATTGCAGGATTTGCCAGTTCTAAGAACAATGCAGGGACAACAAACATTTGACGTAAATTTATGCTTGGCTGCAACACAATTTAAATAACATATTTCCCATATTTTCTATAATTTCTCCACTCTTTATGAATATAAACAATATATAATTATACAGATTAAATTTTCTGTTATTTTTAGCACGTTTGAAATTAAAATGTAAAACATAAGAAAAATGAAAATAAGTTAAATTTAATTACTGTTTTTATACCACTTATTATATCAACAGTAAAAAAAAAAAAAAAAAAGAGTATAAATGTGTCAGTAATAGTCTAAAGGAAAATTTAGCAGCTATAATTAAGAAAAAAAAATTTTTTTTTTTTACCCTGACTGAATTCCCCCCCCCCCCCCCCCAAAGATTAGTTTTGAAAGGTAAATTTTGGGACCCCTTTGTATTTCAGCAGGCAGGGCCCGACTAGCAAGTTTTTGTGGCCAGGGCACTTTCAAATTTTCGCGCCTCCTTAAATTGGTTGGTTTATTGATACAAGTTCTTTTGTACATTATTGCACGCTTATTCGAAAAGTGTCAACTCAAAAAATTAAGTTTTCCGGAAAATTGAAAAACGGTTCCAGGAATAAAAATTAAATATTTTTTCTATTATTTATTGTGAATGTGCTTTTAGCCATAGATTGAGATATATTTTTGTCATTTTATGGAATTAATATCTCAAATATCACATTTTTTTTTCAGTTGTGTCACTTTTCGAATAAATGTGCTATATGATAAAATTGAATGGTTTGATAAATACAGTACATCAATTAATTACTAGAAAATAATGATAAAAAGTATACTTATTAATGATGTTATTGATATTAAATGATAAAACCAAACTGATACTGAATGTAAAACAAAAATCCTAAAAGAAATAAAAACGTTGGCACAATTATGATTTTTTTTTAATGGAAATTTAGATGAAATTATGAAAAATTTCGCGCCCCTAAGGAATTTTGTGCCCAGGGCATGGGCCCCAGGTGCCCGTGCGATAGTCAGGGCTTGTCAGTGGATAAGCTCAGGCTTCACGGGCCTATTGGGTAAACAGGCCCTGCTCCTAAGGACTACTCTGAAAATAGACGAGGAGGATAAAAGGATAGCGATTACAAAAGTATCTCTTATCACTTTCAATTTCATTTTTCATATAATTACAACGTAATTCCTTTCTTTTTCCCTGAAGAAAACAAGCGAAGAATTTAAAGAAAACAAATATATCAGACTGCAAGAATGAAACCTGTTGCCGAAAATTTCATACAAACTTCGCTGCAAGTCGTTGTTTTTTGAAAGATTCCTCACTTCTCCCTTAGATGGCGCTAACAGTACCAGTAGTAATTTGAGACTCGTGTAACCGATAGGATAACAAAGTCTTTTCCATCAAAAGACATTATGCTAATAAGGATTTTACGGTTATAATAAGCTTAAAATCAGTCGCAAAAATATATTCCGATGTAGTTGTTTTAATTAACTGGTTGAAGGGAGTTTGGGCAAACAAGTTCACTGATTAATTTGATAACAGATACCAAATTTAGAATGAGGACAAAAATACTGGAGATAAATGAAGTGGCTTATTTGACATCTTGCATACTGTTTTTTTTCTCCCTTCATCTATATGATGTATGCATATTCTGTTTAATTGGGAAGGGTAAATTAATTGAAATCAAAACTACAAACAATAAATTCAAGAGGTTGCCCGGGAGACCAATATATTCCTCCTCTCCATCTTATTATTTTTTTAAAATGAGGTCCCGGGTTATTATCCTCTTTCTTTTCTGCAAGGGGAAAGGCCTGAACCCACATTCTTTTTGGGAGCTCCTAATACACTTTATATGCATTTTAATTACTTTGTTTGGCCTGTTTTAGAGTTGGGGGGACACCTTGAGAGTGGGAGCTTATGGTATCTGCCAAAAACGCCCTGTTCCCCTCCTTCCACGGAATATTTAGAATTTTCTATTGTTTTAATAACCTGGACGGAAAAATTCTATGGAACTACTCAATATCTCTTTATCTGGAAATATAAAGCAGTGTTGAATCCAGAGACTTTTCTGCGTGAGAGATTTCTGTTATTCCGGGGGGGATTGCACTTTTTAAGCATTAAAAACATAAAATCTCAAATCTTCCGGGGGGATATTTCAATGCTCCGGGGGGGGGGATGTCCCCTACCCCGGGCCATCCCTGAATTCAATACTGATATACAGAGTGTGTCAGCACTAAGATTACACATTTTAAGAGCTGCAACAAACAATTTTTGTACTAGAAACCAGGGTCGCAATCCTTGAATCATAAATATACAGGGTGTTCCTCTCCGAACCGTGATTTCTGTTCGTTAATTTAATAAAAGATATTTTAACGAAATTTTTAGTAGAGCTACTCTGATTGATGTGAAATGCGAAAACACCAGGAAAAGTTGCTGGATGTGATTCTTAATTAGGTCAGTGAAACCGTAAGTAATGTTAACTTCATTCCAAAATACGGTGCGTCAAGTTTAGCATTGTCTGGATGTTGATGGTGGCTACTTCCAGCACTTTTCGCGTTATCGTTACGTTTCACACATTACAATTTAAATCTATTGAAAAGCTTGTTTAAATATATTTTGAAATGGGACACCCTATATTTTTGACTGAATAAATGGTATCCTATATAAGAATTGTTTATTGTAAGTAGTGTGCTCTACCTTTCATAAAGTTTGTTACTTTGGTACGGAAAGACCCTGTCTTCTCCCAAGAGGGACAAGAAAAAAACTCTATGTTTTCTGCACTGAGCGCAGTAATGATTTTCTGAATTTTTTTAGAATGAGGAGAAGGAGGAAGGATATTATTTGGTATCAGCCAGTCTTGGTTGTATATTTACGACAAGAGTACAATTTTGGTAAATATACTATCTCATAAAAAAAAAGGTTGTTGTAAATTGTCTCGGCCAGCCATAAACTTAGAAACGTCAGCCATGTAAAACAAGAACGAAAAATCATGTACCACGGCATAGATTATGAAACACTTTCCAACACTAACGGAATATTGTTAAGAAATGTCATTTTTGTTCATACAATGAAATGAGATATCTAAATAGACATTAAAAAATAACCACAACGCAGTAAAAATTCAATTTAGGAATTGCTGTCCATAGCCGGTAATGTGTGCGAATTCTATATAGTGCAACCCTGTATATGAAATACACACCTCATAATAATCTAAAAATAAACATTTTAAATGCATATCACAGCATAAAACTTAAATCCAGCAATTGTGGCTCATAGTTAGTTCTGTAACAGAAATTCTTTTGAGTGTCTCTGTAAATAAACGAAATATTCTACCGCACTCAAAAAATCTACAGAAAACAGGCTCTAGTACACTTCAGTAAATGTATATCAATTTCATTAAAATACGACGTAAACGATTTCCCCTCATAGATATTAATGCAATGGAATACTTTTGAGTATCCCTATAAACAAATTATAATTGCTACTTATTCTATACTCTATAGAAAACATGTTGTCATCTGCCTCAGTGACGCATATCAATTTTGTTATGATTGAAATGGCGCAACATTATTAAAATGCACTCAAAACGATTTTTCTTCATTGACCGTAATGTATCCGAATACTTTTGATTGTCCCTGTAATCTAGCCATAAATTCTACACACTTCATTTTCAATACCGTACATGCTATGGTGAACATCAATTACATAGCAATCCGACTGTATTTACGAGAGTTACAGCACAGACAGACGGATAGACAAACCGAAGTCATGAACACTTTTCAACTACGTTGGAAAATGTTGAAAAAGAATATCTCATGTGAGAGTCTTATGAAAATTTATTCATTTGTTGCAAATGCCTCGGAGTGTGGTGCAGTATATGAAAACTGCTTGGCGATTTGTAGGCACGTGTAGCGTGTGTGGTCCATATGACTGCATGTGTAGTCGGTTATTCCTTTGTATGCCTTCTCTATTTATGCATTTTAAATCTCCATGAATATTCCTAAAGTTGATGAATGACTATTTTTCAATTCCTACTATTAGCTCACACTCTCTATATATTTATATATCTTGTTCAAATTTTCAATCGTTAATAAAATATTTTCTATTCATCCACTCAAGTTCAAATAAATTATTTTAAACTTGTACTGGATGACAATTGATGTTAATACAGTTTTTTCAAATATTAATTCATTAATTAAATTAAATTAATTAATTTTAATTTTATATTTCATTTCTGTTCAAAAGTATAGACTCACTGCATATTTATAGTCTCACCTTCATACGTAAAAAGATAATGGGGCTGTTCACGGACGAAGATCAGGCGGCTCGCGGGCGAAGGAGACTATAAATGTGGAGTGAGTCTATACTTTTGAACAGAAATGAAGTATAAAACTAAAATTAAATAATAAAATTTAATTAATTAATTAATATTTGAAAAAAACTGTATTATCGTTAACTGTAAAATCGCTATGCCACTGTATTGTAAAGTTTGGTAATTTTTGAAATTCAATATTTGAAAAACGGCATAATCATTAGATTTTAAATTTATATCAAGAAAAATACAATTTTTTTTTACCTTTGTAACGCAGTTTGTCAAACAATTTTGTGAGAAATACTTTTCGAGCTATTAATTCGGTATTTTAGCTCTTTACTTTTTATTTAAGTTTTAATACATTTCAAAAATTTCTCTTATGTAAGATATTTAGCAGGATATAAATTTAGGAATAAATACCGTCAGAGGCGAAGCGTGTAGATCGCTGGAAAAAAATTCTATTTGACCTAAGTAGGAATTGACTTAAGAAAAAAAATTTTTATATTACTTGTTAGTTATCTGCTTGAGCAGGCGATTAGTTTCATCATATGAAAGGAAGACATCGACGTATACGGAATAATATTGGTATGCATTTTGTGCATGTAAATATAAAAACAAAAGAATCAAACATACTATGTAGATTAATGTCGGTGCCCCATGCAATGGACATTTAAAGTTGTTAGTCAGCTACCCAAATCCTCTCGCTAATGTTAAATCTATGGGCGTGATGGAATCATTCCTTTATTTAAAATATCGCCTCAGGAAATAACGTCTTTTTTCTGTGCACGCTTCTTAAAGGGTGTCTTTGTCACGCTCTATTTTTTTCTCTTTTTTTTAGCTGTCAAAATATTTTAAAAATACAGTAGAACCCCGATTATCCGAATCCTGGTTATCCGAAAATCGGCTTAACCGAAAGACCTTAAAGCTCTTTCTTTCTTTTTTTTTAGAATGAAAAATTTTATTTTTAAACAAGCATGTTGTTTACGACATACATAAACAGCGTCAACTTACTTATTTGGACCATTGCGTAAATAAATTTTATTACATAGACACATACAACACTTCATTTTTTTTACAAAATATGTTGTGATTTTTTTTAGTTTTTCAACTTTACATTACTTCAATGCGGCCTTATCACGCCACCTTTTAAACAACAACACATCTGACGCTGTTGCATCTTCCTGAAATATATTGAGGTGCCAGTATCAACTTTTTCAACACGTTGAGCTCTTCATGCTTATAAAAACACGTTTGTGCTTTAAAGTATTACTCATCGTAAATAAAGTTTGGAGGAAATTAAAAAACGTGTAAACAGGAAGGGGTAATCGAACAGAATACGGACACTTGCTGCACCTACAAGCACAAACGCTTTTCCTGACTGTGGGGGTGTGAGAAGGGTGAGTAGTGTCACCTAGTAGAATAAAATTAGGAAGCCTCCCGGTTATCCGAAAATTCCTATGGAACCCCGATCAACCGAAAATCCTTTGGTCCCATGCTTTTCGTATAACCGGGGTTTTACTGTATAAGGAAACTTCAGGTATTATGGAATACCATTTACGTTTGAGACACTATCACAGCTTGATACTGTTTAAAATCCGAAAACCGAATACAATCACAAACTTCAACTATCTGTGATTCGTTATTTGTCAACAAAAGTCATTTTACGAAATGTCATCACACGCAAACAAATAATAATAATGAAAAACTTTTTTGAGGGTATCATGAGATAGACGGTAAATAAGGAATAGGGGGTTAAAAATGAAGAAAACGAACAGAGTTTTGCAAAAACAGATGTAATAGTATCAAAAGAGCATGATCAAAACATGGTGTCTAGGTAGTCAGCTAACAGACTTCAGATTTACACAAATCACAAATATAAGGATCTGTCTTCACGCCACCATAATTATGGAGTACTAGAAAAACCCGTGGCTTTGCTCGCGTAATTCTTGAAAAATGCCAAGTGGTATTCGTTGGCTTATTTTCATTAGAGGAAATTCTACTGCTATAGATAATTCAGAAATTACTAATTAAGCCACACTAATGTCGAAAAAAAATCAAAATTTTAAAACGTTTTTCGCTCCCCCCCCCTTGTGGTAGTATCACCAATATAAAATATAGCTGTTACAGCAGGGACTGTTACCATCAATTTGCCACCATCACTTTTGAAAATGGTTCTGTAGTTCCAGAGATTTCATAGAAATTGTAATTTAGAATGTTTTCAGAACGATTTTTGCTCATCTCACCCTTTCAAATTTCGAATTTTTTTAGAATTTGTTCTTAGAGAGCATTTACATTTTATAAGTAACTACCATGCCAAATTTCAGGTTTCTAGCTCCTTCAGTATAAAAAAAATCGAAATTTTAGAACTTTTTCGCTTTTGCACCCCTCCACTCTGTGGTAGCGGCACCGATATAAAACATAGCATATGTTACAGCAGAGACTGTTACCATCAATTTGCCAGAATAACTTTTGAAAATGGTTCTGTAGTTCCAGAGATTTCATAGAAATTGTAATTTAGAATGTTTTTAGACCGCTTTTCGTTCATCTCACCCTTTTAAATTTCGATTTTTGTTTTAATTTGTTCTTAGAGAGCATTTACATCTTGTAAGTAACTACCATGTCAAATTTCAGGTTTTTAACACCTTCAGTATAAAAAAAAAAAATCGAAATTTTATAACTTTTTCGCTGCTGCACCCCCCCCCCCCCTGGGGGTAGTGGCACCGACATGAAATATAGCCTATGTTACAGCAGGGACTGTTACCATCAATTTGCCACCATCACTTTTGAAAATGGTTCTGTAGTTCCTTGGATTCCATAGATATTGTAATTTATAATGTTTTTAGAACGCTGTTCGTTCATCTCACCCTTTTAAATGTCGAATGTTTTTAGAATTTGTTCTTAGAGAGAATTTACATCTCATAAGCAACTACCATGCCAAATATCAGATTTCTAACACCTTCAATATAAACAAAAATTGAAATTTTATAACTTTTTCGCTGCTGCACCCCCCCTGGGGGTAGTAGCACCGACATGAAATATAGCCTATGTTGGAGCAAGGACTGTCACCATCAATTTGCCACCATCACTTTTGAAAACGGTTCTGTAGTTCCAGAGATTCCATAGAAATTGTAATTTAGAATGTTTTTAGAACGCTTTTCGCTCGTCTCATCCTTTTAAATTTCGAATGTTTTTAGAATTTTTTCTTAGAGAGCATTTACATCTTATAAGTAACTACCATGCCAAATTTGATGTTTCTAGCTCCTTCAGTAAAACAAAAGTCGAAATTTTAGAACGTTTTTCGCTTCTGCACCCTCCTGGGGGTAGTGGTACCGACATAAAATATAGCCTATGTTGGAGCAGGGATTGTCACCATCAATTTGCCACCATCACTTTTGAAATCGCTTCAGTAGTCCCAGAGATTACCCCCTACAAACAAACAAACGAACAAACAAACAAACAAAAAACAATCTTTACTCCTTTATAATATTAGTATAGATTATGAGATACTAGCAAGCTACGCCCGCTACGCTGGTCAATTTGTTATAACGAACTTTTAATCCAACAAAATATTGACATTTCATAATACACTTTAATATATTTAACAGAATAATAAGGCTACTATAATTTGTGAATCGTGCTATAGCCAATATACACGCCAGGACACGTCGCCCTTATCATTATCTTTTTCGCATGAAGGTTTTGCTATGGTACTCCATTGTGAAATTTAGTAATTTTTCAAATTCAATATTTGAAAAATGGCATAATCATTAGATTTGAAATTTATATCAAGAAAAATACAATTTTTTACCTTTCAAACGCAGTTTGCATAAGAATTTTCTGACAAATACTTTTCGAGCTACTATTTTTTTTCAGTAACTTCAAATGTTTCATTTTCCGAGATTAATTTGTAGCAACAATTAGCGAAAAACCCAGTCGTCAGAAACGCATAGTTTTTTATTAAAGAGGCTGTTGGAGCAGGGATTGCCACCAACAATTTGCCACCATCACTTTTGAAATCGGTTCGGTAGTTCTAGAGATTCCATAGAAATTGTAATTTAGAATGTTTTTAGAACGCTTTTCGCTCATTTCACCCTTTTAAATTTCGAATTTTTTTATTTTGTTTTTAGAGAGCATTTACATCTTATAAATATAACTACAATGCCAAATTTCATATTTCTAGCTCCTTCAGTATAAAAAAAATCGCAATTTTAGAACGTTTTTCGCTCCTGCACCCCCCCCTGGGGTTAGTGACACCGACATATATAAATACAAACGACATATACAAAATATAGCCTATTTTGGAGCAGGGGTTGTCACCATCAATTTGCCACCATCATTTTTGAAATCGGTTCGGTAGTTCTAGAGATTCCATAGAAATTGTAATTTAGAATGTTGTTAGAACGCTTTTCGCTCATTTCACCCTTTTAAATTTCGATTTTTTTTTTATTTTGTTCTTAGAGAGCATTTACATCTTATAAGTAACTACAACGCGAAATTTCAAATTTCTAGCTGCTTCAGTATAGAAAAGATCGCAATTTTAAAACGTTTTTCGCTCCTGCACCCGTCTGGGGTTAGTGGCACCGACATAAAATATAGCCTATGTTGGAGCAGGCGTTGTCACCATCAATTTGCCACCATCACTTTTGAAATCGGTTCGGTAGTTCCAGAGATTACCCCCTACAAACAAACAAACAGACAAACAAAAAAAAAACAATCTTTACTCCTTTATAATATTAGTATAGATTGGTATTCCATATAACGTCGGTTTAGGAAGAAATTATATTTATTGGTGTGAATCACGAGGTAAAAAAACGAGAATTACATCATAAATTGTTAGTATTTCGGTTTACTGTTCATTATGTTTAATTTCAATGTAAAAATATTACGTATACACAATAAATGGCAGAGCATGTCTCAAGACTGTGTGCATATATGAGATTTAGTCCACATGGAATTTGCATTTATAAAGTGGAAGAATATTTTTTTACAGATTTTTGTAACAAAAAATTAAGTAAGTGCATTTTTGTATGTCCACTATGTTACCTTGCTATATATAATAAAAATCTGTTACGATTGGTAAATATAATTAATAGTAAGCTTATGTATGTAATGATACAAGGCTACTTAACCCTTTTAGGGGCAAAGTGCTTTTATTCGTAAAATGCTGAAATGATTGATTGACACCAGGATTTAAAAACAAATTTATTTTAAAATAGGTAACAGCTTTTCTTCATGTACTTAATAAAGGGAAATTTTTCATTCCAAAATTCTGGTGCCAATGTGACATTTAGGAATTAAAGGAATTAATATTAAGTGGTCCAAATGTAAACCACCGCCCTTCAAAGGGTTAAGCCTAAATAATGTCTTAAATAATTAACAAAAAAAAAAAAAAAAAAAAAAAAAAAAAAAAAAAAAAAAAGTGAAAATCTTGTGTATGTCCACTCTGTTACTAGACTATTTTATCCATTAAATTATAACTCGTATATTATTTCGAATTACGTTATCATATATTCTAATACGAGCAAATCTTGTGGGTGGTTATATATATATATATATATACAAAAATTATCTTAAAAACGGCTCTAACGATTTTGACGAAATTTCGTATCCTACCGTTTTGGGGCACCAGAAAACCATTGGGCTAGGTCACATGCTCGAGAAAATTCGATTAGTAGGTCATTTTGGGTCATTTTGGGTCATGGTCTAGCTAATTGTATCTAAAAAACGGTTCAAACGATTTTGACGAAATTTTGTATCCGACCATTTTCGGGCATGAGAAGTCAATTGGGCTGTGTCACATGTTCGAGAACTTTCGATTAGTGGGTCATTTTTGGGTCAACGCGGGTCAAATTAATTTTATCTAAAAAACGGCTCTAACGATTTTGATTAAATTTTGTGTCCTACGAGTTTCGAGCACGATAAAAACATTGGGCTAGGTCGCATGTCCGAGAAAATTCGATTAGTGGGTCATTTTGGGTCATTTTGGGTCATGGTCAAGCTAATTGTATCTAAAAAACGGTCCAAACGATTTTGACGAAATTTTGTATCCGACTATTTTCGGGCACGAGAAGACTATTAGGCTGGGTCACATGTTCGAGAACTTTCGATTAGGGGGTAATTTTTGGGTCAAAGCGGGTCAAATTAATTTTATCTAAAAAACGGCTCTAACGATTTTGATTAAATTTTGTATTTTACGAGTTTCGGGCACGCGAAAATCATTAGACTAGGTCACATGTTCGAGAAAATTCGATTCGTGGGTCATTTCTGGGTCATTGTGGGTCAATATCTAAAAAGCGGCTCAATTTACACTAAATTTTGCATCCTATGGTTTTCCGGCACGAGAAGACTGTTGGCTAAGTCACATGTTCGAGAAAATTCAATTAGTGGGTCATTTTGGTCATGGGTCATGATATTTGTACTCAAATTTAATTTTGACCGAGCATAGCTCGGTCTTCCCTGCTCGTGGTATATTTATAAAAACTACGTGAATTAAATATTAGGGCAATAATTCATATTATTGCAATGAATCTTTTATAGAAATTCATATGTCTAATGTTTTAAACCATAGTAACATATTGGACAAAAATTTATTTTCTATCCAAATTGGTAATATATTTGAACAAATATTTGTTTTCTATAATATTTATCACCATTTGAAAAAATATATATATAATAAATTTAAAGAATTAGAAATATTTTTTAACTATATAACTTACAGTCATGAAATTTTGCGTACTTATAGCTGAATACCTACCATGAAGCTCAAAATCATAAAATTTGAAAAAATCATATTATTTTAATATAGAGAGATAAAAAACCAAAAATCTAACAGCCTTTTCCTATTAAATTTAAACGTCTTTCGTTATAAAAGTTGCCAACAATTAAAAATCCACAATAAAATTCTTTCTACAATAATTAATTATCTATTGAAAGATTTCTACGTGAAAAATGATAATGAAATAAAAAGTTTCACCAATTGCAAAAAAATTATTATTATGACGTCATATTGGTAATAAAACGGAAAATTTCAAACATTTCTCAATGATACAAGGAGTATGAGTATGTGATGTAAATACAGAAAGCAGCTTAATATGACGTCATTAGAGAATTAAAAAGAAAATTAATCTGACGTCTAACATTTTGAAGGTCTCCATACAACATGTTTAATTTTGAAATTGATTTTTTTTTTAAATATCGCATTTAGTCCACATGACAGATATTATTGTGACAGAGTATAATAGCGGGACTCGCCCTCTATCGGACCGGTTCAGATTTTCGAAAAACGAGAAAAATAGACCGGTAAATTTTTACTTTATAAAAAACATGACTTTTTTGGAAAATGAAATTTATTTGGATTTATTAAAGAAAGGATAAAGTGTTTTGAAAGGAATATTAAACGAAACCCTTTTGTGCGATCTTCGATCACACTTACCCACTTGTTTTAAATTTTTATTTATTTATTTATTTTTTAATTTATGGAAAAACTATTTTCACGTTTAAAAAAGGGGTAACTACCCAAATCACAAAAGTTAAGGTTTATTAAAATTTAACAAATATGTCATTTATTGAAATCCAACGAAAATAGTTATTTTGTGTACTATTAATATGGCAAAAGGATTAAGGAAGAAATTTTAAAGACATTTTGATAATGTCATATTACAACAGAATTAAACAGACATAACAACTTTGCAGATTTTTTTTTTTTATTATTATTATAAACTAGCTGACCCGTCCAGCGTTGCCCGGGCCCGTGATAAAACCTTAAATAAACCCCAAATTTGTATTATTTTATATATTTTACCCGATTTTGTATGAATTTACATTTTTAATGACAAAATCGCAAAATCGTAAAAAAAAATTACTTCTTTTTCTCAAGAGGATCGTTATATAGTTAAAAAAAATAGCTTTTGTTGTCCAAACCCTTTGAAATTTTCAATGGACATAAATCTAACGGTTTTACAGCCCGTGTAAAAATTACGTCGGAAATATTGTTATCTGGTTGTAAAATAAATACGTTTTCTTTTCGCGTCGGGTCCGTTAAAATAAAAAAATAGCATTCGTCGTCCGATCTCTCTGAAATTTTAGTCGTTTTTAAATATAACTGTTTCCAAGTCCTGTATAAAATTATATGAAAATATACACATTTTAAATAGTGAAAACGTTATCCGAAGCCGAGTATGACCGCGGAAAACATCCTGTTATTATGGTTTTTCGCCGAAAATATCTAAGATTTTACTTCTTTTAAATACTTGTTCTCGTCCGAACGCTTCGAAATTGTTGTAGGTGATATAAATCTGGTCTACTGAGATGTTCTAAAAATATTGTGTCAAAATAGGAACATTTAGTAACTTTTAGCGTAAGAAAAATAATCTTCTCGTGAGGCGCGAAATGCCCTGCGTTCGCTGGTGTTTTTGAAAGGGTTAAAATCCGTATTAAAAAAATATTTATACCGTCTATTAGAAGAAGCTTTCAGCTCTAAGAGCATATGTTTGGTTTGTCTGTATCTCTAAAATTGTGCTATTTAGGGGCGTTGGCGTAAGGGAGAAAACATAAGCCCGAGAAAACGATCCTTTTTCAAAAATGTTTTTCAAAGTGTTAACGTAATTTTTTTTTTTCGCATTGACTACGGCATTAGAGACGTAAGAGTGCGATCTTTCAGAATATGCTTTTCGTTTTTAAATAAACCAAACGGTTTAGTCGATAGAATTTAAAACAGAATTGCTAAATAAACGCATTCTTCATGCAAATGGTTCTTCATTCTCGTGCGCTGTGGTGAATCGGGTTCTGGGCATGAGCGAGTTCTGAAAGTCGGTTCGAAAAAAAGAGATGGGTTATTGATTCGTTTTCAATTAATATTTTTGTTAATTTTCAAAGTATTAAAATTCTGAGACTCGGGTGCACCAGGCCAGGCCCTGGACTATCCACACCTAAATTTTCTGACTTCTAGGTGGGCTAGATTTTGCTAGCCATCGCAGACAAACAAACAAACACACAGAGCGAAACTTTCTTTTATTAGTATTAGATTATTCGTTTGGAAAAGTAGTTATATTTATTATTACCCCTATTTAAATTAAAAGAATGAAACAGATGTTTGAGCAGAATGAACAGATGTTGCTGAGAGCATTTAATGCTCTCAGCAAGCAATTTTTTTCTTTTTTAAAATCAAATATCACTTTTTTTGCATGATAATCCACTTATGTATGATATTCCAATGTAATTCAGAAAAAGAAAGAAAAGAAAAGAAAGTAGAATTTTTAAACAATATATAAATTACACTTTATTTTAGAAATTCCTAAATTATAATCACATGGTGATTATAATTAAAGTCCCACTTTTAAAATGCTGTAAAAAAGAAACCACTGGTCAGAATGACTTCAAATTTGAACTGAATATGCTGGAAGAAGGGAGAAACGGTATGGCATAAGAAAAAAAAGTTCTAAAGTGTATCAATAGATGGCGCTGTAAGCGTCATACTATGCAAATTAAAATACACTCATGCGCAGTTAAAAACCGAATCACTATGTGCTTTTTATGAGGTTTTTGGCCCAAGGACAATTAAAAACCGATTTTTCCCATCCAATGTGGTACGACCATGCCATGGTGGATGGCTTTCCATTAACAGTATCACAACTGTTGACTGATTTGGAAGTCATATTTTCCGTCAAACAACCGATACACTCATGTACATTGAACAGTACGGTTGGTTTACCGTGCAATTCATACCAAAGCCGTCGTAATTCGATTAAAAATGTCACTTGTAGCCGAATCCATTTTCGTTATGCCGCTTACAGTGCCATCCATTGATACACATTGGAACTTAGTCTTTCTTATGCCATACCGTTTCCTCCTTCTTCCAGTGTATTCAGTTCAAATTTGAAGTCATTACTTAGTTTATACTTAATAAATAAAAATACTCAGTTTAATTAAGAAAAGGAATAGTACTGTTCAGAAAATTCATCTAGACTCTAGAAAATTTGATTTAGAAGAAATATTAAAACGTAGGCCGTTCTTGATAATCTTCTAATTAATTATTTATTACATTTACATTTAACAATAGCTGTGCTGTACTTTAAAAGTTTAAAAGTTACTTAACAAAGACTGACCAGTGAAAAATATTTATATTACTTGCTTTGCGACTTTTCGACGAAATTTAATCAGGTGAGCGGATTTATCAAGTTAATTTTTATCGAGTTTATCATGGTCTTTCAAATGTTACCAAACCCTAACTTGGGAACTTCAGAGACGGATTAACTATTTCCTGGGCCCCTAAGCTTTGAGGCTTTACGCCTCCTTTGCACAAAATTATATATGCTATCACTTCTGCTTCAAATCATGCCGACATTTTTATAGATATTTAACACAGTTCTGAGAAAGTAATTCATTTGCATCAAATTTCTTTAAGAAAACAAATTCAGTAAATTTACAGTATTTTTATTTTTATACTTTTTTTTACTATAGTTATTTAATAATGAATACAATAATTTTTATGTTGCACACTAACTGCAATTTTGTTTTAATAATGCACATTATGTGTTTTCTTTAATCACATATTTTTATTGGCAAAAATGTTAATAACTAAATGCGTATGCAATGAATTTACATACTATTTTCAGTAGTACATACTATTTTTGTGCATTATTGCTGGACTGTTCAGTTTTTAGTTACTTACTTTTAAGCATAAAGTATGTCTTGATCATTTTTTCAAGATGAAAAATATCTGCTTATCGAACAATTAATGATAAATTAATTTTAAAACGTGTATAGGTGTTACAAATGATCTCACAAAAAATCGAAAGGATTTTTCAGAGTCGGGTCTTTTTTCTTCAGGGTCCTTTGGCTTCAGCATACTCAGCCTATTTGATAATCAGCTTCTGGGGAGCTTAAATTTCTTATATCAAAATATCTTATTTCGAGAAATGGAAAAATTGATAAATTTACGCACAATTTACACTACGCGACATTGAAAATGCAACACCAAGAAGGAGCGGCCAGAAATTTATGCAAATTTGAAGTCAGCCGCACGTCACCGAGTTATTCAAGCGATGTGAAATGTGCAGCTCTCCAGCGCACATTGAATAAGATGTAAGGGAAAGAACCTGCAAAATGGGCAATATTCATGCCGTTACTTCTGCTAGGGAAATCATTATAGAAATTTTGTTCTTGTCTCAGAGGACGCGTGTAATAGCAGAGAATGTCAGACCATACCTTCAACGGAGGCAGTTCCATCAGACAGATGATTTCACGAGGGGCATGGTGATTGGACTGAGAAGGTTCATACGGCAAATTGCATCTGAGACACACCTGGACGCGTCCACAGTGCACCGGCTGCGTGGCGAGGATGGTTGAAACGAGGAAATGTGTCAAGTTTGAGGGGTGCCAGTGCAGCCAGAGTGACGTCAGCAAGCGTGGATCGACGCATCCACCTACAAGCAGTGGCGAACTCACAAGCCACTTCTACCTCCATTCTGCAACATGTTCAAGACACCCAGGATATTCCCATATCGACCAGAATCATTTCCCGTCTATTGGTTGCTAGTGGGCTGCAATCCTGGCGTCCGTTAAGAAGAATGCCATTGACCCCAGAGCATAGACGCCAACGTCTGTAATGGTACCGGGCTAGGGCGATATGGACTACGGAAAAGCACAGAGTCGTGTTCTCAGATGAGTCACGCTTCTGTTTCTCCAGTGATAGTCGCCGCGTACGAGTGTGACGTTGACATGGAGACAGGTCCAATCCGTCAGCAATTATGGAACGCCCCACCGCGCGACAACGCGGCATCATGGTTTGGGACACAATTGCGTACGATTTTATTAACCTTTTCAATTAGTACATCTGTATATATGTTTTTTTTTTGTTTTTTTTTTGTCAAAAATTCCCTTTATATAATAAGTTCTACTTTACTGGATGAGGAGAAAAATCCAAAATGTATGTTGTACTTGATATTTGTTAGGGTGCTATTGACAAAGTTTTAAAATATTTTTCAAACATGTTTGTTTGTTTATTTTGCAGCTTTTTATTTAGCCTTTTTTTGGCTTCTATATATAGCTGACATGGAAACAGGTCTCCTAATTTTGAACCAATTCCAGATGAGAGACCTGCATCTGGATTGGCACCCCTAGAGGTAACGCTTATATAGAACTTGGAGGACTTTGGAACCACGAACAGATTTAACGTGCACCAGCTCCCATTGACGTACACGGTCCCACAGCAGAGCAGACGAGAGAGGATACACGATGCACCCTCCCAATTATTGACCTTGGTCGATGCTGCTTGGCTTTCGGTGATCTTACGAGAACCGAGCTTTACCGTCCGCGACACTGCGGGACATCTCAAACATGTTTCGCATATGGGGCGCTGCAGTTCACAAAATTGCGAACTGTTGCCCAATTTGAACTAAAAAAAAATAATAAATATCTCACTTTCATGGTACTTAAACAGAAAAACGTAGTACTAAAAAGGCTAATATTCATTGGTGTAATATCATCATTTTGTGCAGCATTTACCAAAGGATTTAAAGTTTTATTTTTCATCATTTTAACACTTTCCAACATAGTTGAAAAGTGTTTATGAATTCAGTTTGCCTGTAAGCCGGATGTCAGTAATCTGCCGTTTGTACGTGCTCTAACTCATGTAAATATACTCCGATTGTCATGTAGTTGACATATGTTATTACTGTTTATTATAGCTTGTTTGGTATTGAAAATAAAGTGTGTAGCATTTATAGTTCATTTACAGGGACACTCAAAATATCTCCGTTACATTACGGTGAATGGAGACAAATCGTTTGCGGTGCACTTTAACAATGTTACACTAGTTCAAACATATTGAAAGTGATATATATCGCTGACGTATACTACAAGATGCTTTCTATAGAATAAGGTGTGCATAGCATTCATCGTTCATTTACAGGGGCGCACAACAAAATTTGGTTACAGTACTGTCTATCAATAATAATTGAATAATAATGGCTGAAAGTGCATTTTCAGTTGTGGTACTCGTTTTCAAATTTAACTCATTTTATGAAAATTATTTGGCGTATATAAATTCTATAGATCTTATACATGGCTGCACAAAAGTTCTCGAGTACATTTCCGTTTATTTGCGTAATTTGCGGTAGGGGAATTTTCAATTGTGCAATGCGTTTCCTAGCTAAAGTAAATTTTAGAATACTGTGTAGAAATCTTTTGATCATATACAGGACTACACAAAAGAACTCGGACTTTTCCTATTACTGACGGTAATTGCTGGCATTGGGTTTTCAAATGTATTAAGCGTTTTAGAAATTGTTTACTTAGACATCATCTTTCACGTTATTAGACTGTGAAGTTTTGTTAAAGTATTGTGAATGTGTTGGGAAGTGTTTCATAATTGCTTGACGCATGATTTTTCTTTATTCTTTACTTTTATTGAAGTAATTATCAGATTTCTGCACAGTGCGGAGAGAGGAGAGGCATTTTATATTAGGATTCCCACGAACTAAATTTAGACATCTTGTTATAGTTAGTTTTAGTAATAGTGATGGGCAGAATGAATGATTTTGATATTCGAATGAATCATTTGGACAGGCACTAAAGCACAGTTTCTAACCTTCGTATTTGGTTTAATCAATTACTACCAGAAAATTTATAAATTAAAATAATTATTTTAATGGCATAAAATAGAAACTATGAAAAGTGAACAGGTATCTATTTGAATAATGTCCATAATTATATAGAGGAAGATGTAAATAATATATATTAAGGGAATTTAAATTAATGAGAATATATAACAGTTTGGAGGGAAAAATGAAAAGAAAATTAAAAACCTGAAAGATGGAACTCAAAACTGTTATGAAATGTATCCACTATCCATTCCATAAATTAACAAATAAAGAAAAAAGTAAAACTTTGAAATATATGAAATAATTTGAAATAATTGTGGAATCATGGCAGAATTATCAAGCCCAAATTACCATAGACTTCACAAAAAATGTATGATTTCATCTTTGTACGAACTATTAAATTAAAATTGTTCAAAATCAGGGCTATCATACATTAAAAAAAAGAAAAAAAAAGAAAAAAAAAGAATTAAAATATTAGAAAAAAAACTGAGGATGATATCATCATTATTAACTATGAAGAAACATGGTTACTCAAAAATTCCATGATTCAACAAATCTTCACCTGTTGCCAATAAATAATTACTTATTCACTAGATGAATTACAACAGAAGTGAATGATTCTCAAATATTCAAACCATGACAAATGAATTACATAGAAGCCTTAAAACTAGAATTAAATAACATTAAGGAGCAATGCTGCTACCTATTGGCTGTTCAAGAAAGAGTATTCAAGTCAGGTAAATAATAAATTTAGATACAAAAATGGATGTGCCAACTGGTGTCATTGTAAGAAACAATATCATAAATTAGTTATTGCAAGTGGAATTTTAATACATACTTTACAAAATTTCTAGATGTAGTTGATTAAAAAAAAAGACGAAAGTTGGCAAATATGTTTTTTGTGCATGCCCGAATGATTCATTCGAATAACAAAATCTTTCATTGTGCCTATCCTTTGTTAGAAACAACAGAAAATTCCCATCGTAATGGAAAATCCCGAAGGGAAAAAAGCCCAGAAAAATATTATAAATATATATATGTGTGTGTGTATGTATGTAAAAATTAAGAAATTTAAAATTACATTTCATTTTTAAATTTTCAGAAACAATCGAGACATTTTAGCTTAATATAACTTAATGTCAATCGAAGGTTAATTTTTTTCCCCATTGTTTGCAGTTTTAACATAGCTGCCAACGTTTACGCTTTTTTTATACCACTAAAATTTAAAAGAAAATAGTGCCTTATTTAATCGACAAAATCTGCGATTAAAAAAGTCAAAAATTTCTTTTAAATTTTAGTTGTAACAAAAAAGCGTAAAAGTTGACAGCTATGATTTTAACTGAATTCATTTGGCGATAAATATTCATTTTTTTTTCTGTTACGTTGTCATATAAAATAGCTTACTTTTTGAAAGGGAAAAAAAAAAAAAAAAACCCGACTTCAAGTGATTTAGACCGGAAGGCGGCAGCACAGAGAATCACCTCATCGAGTTCACGGCTGAAATTCCAGAATTAGTTAAAACTCGATTCGCATATTAAAACACAATCGGTCTGCCAAGTCATATCTTGGTGGAAAACACCTTAAAACCCGATTTTAGTGGTTGACTCGTAGGTTTATCATTGTGTTTTCCTGCACCCAAAGGTATGAAAACATGGAGGACTGGGAGCAGGAACATACAATCAAGGCTACACTAGATACCGGGCTTGCTCATTCATTATCATGACGTCACAAACGGTGGCTGGCCGCGACCAGCGATTGGTGCAAAGCGACGAGCCCGTCGTTTTGTACCAATCACTGTATGTCTTTCATTTTGTCGTTTTGCTTTGTACCAATCGCTGGTAGCGGCCAGCCACCATTTGTGACGTCATGATAATGAATGAGCAAGCCCGGTATCTAGTGTAGCCCTGATACAATGGTAAACCTACGAGCCAACCGCTAAAATCGGGTT